>APFE031430380.1:0-24727 GCA_000404065.3 Pinus taeda | reverse complement strand
CTGGTTTATTTCCATTTCTGGTTGTAAGCATATTTCAGTATTTTCCATTAATGAAATGAAATATTATTTCCGCTGCATCTTTGTGTATATGGTTATCTCTGTAATTTGTTGCATTCATGTTTAAGTCTGGATCAGTGGTATTAGAGCGGTCTACTTTTTCTTTGTTTTTCTTTGCATGTCCCCAACAAGGTCGGGATATAAGGAGTTAGGGCTTGAGCTGGTCGAACCTTTGCAAGACCAGCCTCGCAAATCTTGACAGCCTCCCATGGCGGATGAGAAGAAAGATGAGGGAGCAGGAGATCCTATCAAAATCTTGCTCGAAGAAGCCCTCGAGCGACAACGGAACGCGATGATGGACAGCTTTGCCCAAATCCTTCAACGGCTACCTAAAAGTGATGCATCGGCTTCCAGCAGCTACTCTGGAAACGCCACGCCCTTTAAGGTACAATTTAATTTTGAAATCCCCATATTCGAGGGTCAGATAGATGCAGATGTCATAGATAAATGGTTAAATCTGCTAGAGGGTTATTTTCTGTTCACGAATTTTCGAGTCAGGAAAATATTGTTTTCGCTCTTCTCAAAGCAGCCCCCCACGTCAAGGACTGGTGGGAAACCTACTGCGAGCAAAAGGATGAAACTACAAGCTCGTTATTTTCAGCTACACCCACCTAGAATTCATTCCGGGAGGCCATTAAGGGGCAATACTACCCTTTTGGAAGCTATGAGGATGAATACATAAAGTGGACCATGCTGCGGCAGGGAAGGATCAAGATGTGCCGGAGTTCACCAATCTTTTCCATACCCTTCGCACGAAGTTGGGTATCAAGGATTCAGAGCAGCATTTGATACTCAAATACCGTGGCTGCCTGCACAAGTACATCCAGGAAGAAATGGAATTCCTGAACATCTCCTCGCTCGGCATAGCCCACCGATATGCCGTCAAGATCGAGCAGAAGTTTAAACAAAAGAAGCGAGACTTTGGATCTATGAATCCAAAGCAAGGGAAAGGTGCCCCGAAACCATAGAGCAAAGGATAAAGCCAAGGCGGGGCAGCCCAGGACAACCCACCAAAGCTACAAGCAAAGAACAGTGCCGCAAAGCCGAAAAAGGACACGGGAAAATGGTGTGAGTTCCATAAGAGCTCCACTCAAAACACAAGTGAGTGTCGGGCGAAGCAGTCACTGGTGGCTGAGCTAAAGGTTTCAGAATCAGATGCAGGTTTTGACTCTGAGTCAGAACCTGACAAGGGGAATGGCAAAGGGAAGCAAATCATTGATGCGGATCCCAACGCCACTGTTGCTACTACCAAGATCCAGAGGAGGAGGAGCGTCTCTTCCACTCCCAGATGTGGGTAAGGGGCTCCCCTCTACAGTTCATTGTCGATAGCGGGAGCCAAAAGAACCTCATTTGGGCAGAGGTCGTGAAGCGGTTGGGCTTACCGACCACGGCACATCCACAACCGTACACCATCGGGTGGCTGCACCAAGGACGGGATCTTCGCGTGAGCCAACAGTGTCGCCTTCCATACAACATCAAGCCCTTCACAGATGAGGTATTGTGTGACATTGCTCCCCTTGAAGTTTGTGATGTATTATTAGGACAACCATACTTGTGGAAGCGACATGCTGTGTATGAATCAAGGCCCCGTGTTGTTAATATTACATTGGGAAATCAGTTGTACAGGATACCAGAGGTAGCACTGCCTACTGCCATCTCTTTGATTACTGCAAAACAATGTAGTAAGCTCATTTCCAAAACTGGAAAATTTGTTTTCCTGATGATACGCCCTCAAGGAAAGAAGAAGACGGTGGTGACAACCTCCTGACAGGGCCCCTCTGCACGACAACTACAGATGGACAAGGTCATGGAGGAGTATGAGGGCATCTTCACCTCCCTCGTAGGGGTTCCTCTGCACTGTCAGGTCAAGCACTCCATCGATCTGACCCTAGGTGTGCTGCTACGTAATGGAGCAATTTATCGATGCTCCATTCTGGAGAACGATGAAATCAAGAGGCAGATTCAGGAGCTGCTGCAGAAAGGCCACATTCGTCCGAGTTCATCGCCTTGCGGGAGCCCAATTGTGTTGGTACAGAAGAAGGATGGGACTTCGAGACTCTGTATTGACTATCGAGCACTGAACAAGATCACTGTCCGTAATAGGTACCCAATCCCACGGATTGATGACCTCCTGGACCAATTAAAGGGGGTAAAATATTTCAGCAAGATCGATTTGAAGTCAGGATATCACCAGGTACCAATCAAACCCTCCGATGTGTGGAAGACTGCCTTCAAAGCCAAGGAGGGCCTTTTCTAATGGTTGGTTATGCCTTTCGGATTGACGAATACTCCTGCAACCTTCATGAGGCTAATGGATGACATCTTGCGGGCATTCACCAACTCATTTGTAGTGGTATACTTGGATGACATCCTGATCTTCAGCCAGAGTTGGGAAGAGCACCTCCATCACATCCGACAGGTTCTCCAAACACTGCGGCAACGCAAGTTATGTGCCAATTTGGAGAAATGCACTTTTGGCATGACCCAGGTTCAGTATCTGGGATACATTATTGATGAACAGGTGGTGCATGTGGAAGCACACTACAGTCAGGCTACTGGGCATTTCGGGGTCGAGAAAACGGTGGCAGTACTGCAGAAGTATTTCTATTGGCTGAATCTTCGACAGGATGTCGGGAAGTACATCAGATCGTGCACTGCCTGCGCTATTGCCAAACTGACCATCAAGAAGCAAGGCCTATATACCCCGCTACCTACACCTACTTGACCTTGGGAATCCATCTCCATGGATTACATGTCAGGCCTTCCTTCCACTAAGTATGAAAAGGACTGTTTTTGTGGTCGTCGACAGGTTCTCGGAGATGGCCATTATGGCAGCCTGCAAGAAGAATATCATAGCAGAAGCCACTACTAAACTCTTCTTTGAACGAGTATGGGTACAATTTTGGATCCCATAGTCTATCATCTCAGATCGGGGCAGCAGGTTCCTCAGTACATTTTGGTCCAGTCGGTCGATGCTGGACACCAAAATCACTAAGTCCATTGCCTTCCATCCTCAAACTGATGGCCAGACATAGGTTATCAACAGGATGATCGTACACATTCTACGCATGTACAAGTCAAAGCATCCATGCACATGGGATGAGAGCCTCCCCCATGTTCAGCATAGCTACAACTGAGCTCTTCGCAGCTCTACTGGCCACAACGCTTTTCAGGTGGGATTGGGATTCCAGCCATTATTTCCCATTGATGTGGCCATGCCATTTGTAGCTACTCACGTAGATTCAGCTCATGTCCAGTCCGAAACAAATAAGGAAACCAACTTCATTGAGCACATCCAACATATTCGCCAGCAGGTCCATGACATTATGGAGAAATCAAATGCTAAGTACAAGCAACGACATGATCAACATCGGGTGCCACACAAGTTTCAGGTGGGTGACAAAGTCTGGTTGCATTTGCAAAAGCAACGCCTTACCGGAGCCTATCAAAAACTTAGACCACTCGGATATGGCCCTTACACCATTACCAAGGCTATGGGAGACAATGCATTTGAGCTCAACATTACCCCATTCCTTGGCCTGCACCCGGTGTTCAATGTCGACTGCCTTCGGCCATACTTTCCACCATTACTAGACACGTCCGACATTGCAGAACAACTCACACCCACAGAGTTAAATCCAGCTTGCATGGAACAAGCAACAACTAATCGGATCATGGACACACAGATCAAGCACACTCGCTAGCAGAATATCCAACTGTATCGAGTTGTCAGAGCAGGACAACTCCTTCACCAGGGCAAGTGGCTCACCAGGGACCAAGTGCAGCAGAAGTTCCCTCATCTCATGGAGGAACTCAATGCAATGGGGACCATTGCTTCCTAAGGGGGGAGGAATGATCCTGGTGGATATTGGTGGCCACCCGCTAATTCCACGTGGATCCCCTCTAGTGTTTCTTTCAGTTTCCTTAATTATAGCACAGTTTACTATTTTTAGCAGTTTTTCGGGTCCTAAACTTCCGGAGCCGTTTTGAGGCCCTAAACAACGTTTTTTGGGAAATCTACCGCCAACGATTTTTGTGACTAAAAATCGTCTTTTCTGTCGTAGTCCTCGGAGAGAGCTTTCCAACGGGCTATCATGCACGTCAAATGGAGATAAGACGACCAATTCGCGACCCCGGGAAGTTGATGTACCAACTTACCCAAAAACGGGGCCCACAATTTGGCGTTTCATCTTCCAGGGTTAGGTTTTGGAACTGTGAAGGTTTTTCTGTTTTTTCTCAACATAAATAGGCTTTCGGCCTCATTGTAACACCAGTTCGAGGCATGTAGCCACACATCTCTTCTCAGAGATAAGCTACCATCGCCCTAGCTGGTTTATTTCCATTTCTGGTTGTAAACATATTTCAATATTTTCCATTAATGAAAGGAAGTATTATTTCTGTTGCATCTTTGTGTATATGGTTATCTCTGTAATTTGTTGCGTTCCTGTTTAAGTCTGGATCACGGGCAGAATTGATTCATGTCATGTTCGAAGCTGATAGGGATAAAAAATTCATTGAGCGCATTCAAAGCATCTGCTAGTAGGTTTTTGACATATTTGATAGAGTCAATGCTAAGTACAAGAACTGTCATGATCATTATCGGGTGCCACACAAATTCCTGTTGGGTGGAAAAGTTTGGTTACATTTGTAAAAGGAGCGCCATGTTGGATCCCATCGCTACCTTCACCTACTCTGATATTGGTAATTCACCATTCCCAAGATTGTAGGGGACAATTCCTTAGAGCTCATCATTCCATAATTCCTTGGCCTAGCCCCAGTAATAAATGTGGACCGAATGTGACAAAACTTTCCCCCATTGTTGGACACATTCGATGTTGATGAGCAACTAATGCCAACAGAGCTCAACCCAATTTACATAGAACAAGCCACGATTGATAGGATCATTGAAACACAAATCAAGAACACTAGCCAATATTGTTGGTATTATGATACAGGTGTTTTCCTTGATGGAAACTCACTCAGAGGTTTGATACAGGTGATGGAAACTTAATCAGATGACAGATCAGAATGTAGTAGGTCAAGAGAGAGGTATACATAGGATGACCATGATGAAAGTGTGTATATACGTGGGTTAGCAGAGCAAAAGGTGCGTATACGTATACACGCAGGTTCACAGAAGGAAAAGCGCGTACATGGTTTTGGTCCGTGGTATTTGGTCCATGATATCTTGGTATTGATCCATGGTATTTGGCTCGAAATGACGACCCCAGGTATTGGGTCCATGGTATTGTTTCTACATGGTTTTGGACCATGGTATTGAGAGAATCCTAACCTATATAAGGAGAAGATCATTAGGCAAAAGGGGTGTGCAAGGAATGGATGTCTGACGAAGTGGGAAGATCTAGTATTGATAGTTATCGATTTGTGCTGCTTGGCTCAGGTTGGATATGACAGCGAAGGTATAAGTATTTATCTTTAGATTTGTACGCAGGTTGTCTCTGGTGAAAGCACTTATACACGCGGTTTTGATATAGTCAAGTAGCGTATGCATTATGAGATTTGGTGCTTCAGGTTGATGTTGATTCTAGTGGTTGTTGCAGAGTTCTGGCTCTGGTTTGTGCTTTGTGTTTTGATGACAGGGTTTAGTGATTCAGTATTGGGTGATTTAGAGATTTATGATACAAGTATAAGTTGTTGATTGTATGCAGCAGTGATTGTTTTTTACTTATGGATCCATTCTGAAAATTGATGAAACGTGGTCCCTGAAGAAAAGGAGGTTGCAGCCTTTTGTAGGTTAGCACCTACGTACTAGTATATCCACTAGTGCAAGAGCTAAGGGGGTTGTAGCTCCCTTCCAGAAGTAGCTGGAAAACGAGAGAGGGTTGTAGCCCTCTGCAGGTTGAAGCCTGCGTGCTGATAAAGGACTGCACCAATACATTGTAAAAGAAGTTTCTTATTAAAGGAAGAAAGAGATGAATTGCAGCAGGTGGTTTTCACCCACATTGGGTTTCCACCTTATATCATGGTGTTCATGTGTGCTTCTTATTTGTGATGATCTGTACTGTTTTACTACACCTATTTACTGTTAATGTGGTTAAGAATGTTCTGATGCATTTACTAACTAAATCATAAGATTACTGCATGCACGCTGGTTGCATTTAACACAGTCGCGTATATACGCGGAGATATTGAACTGAAGCCGCGTATATAAATCTGAGTATGAAAAAGAAAAGTAACTGATTTTATAATACTAATTCACCCCCCCCTCTCAGTATTATTTCCAACAATTGGTATCAGAGCAGGTTCTTTTGAAGAAGCCTGATCGCTTGAAGGAAAAGATCCATCAGAATGTCTAATCCAGAAAGAGAGGCACACATCAGGCCACCAATCTTTGACGGGAGAAACTTTACCCACTGGAAAATAAGAACCACAACATATCTACAATCGCTTGGAGTAGAAGTTTGGGGAATCGTAGAAGGTGGATACAAATTCCCATCAGCAATTCCTACAGATGCAGCCGAGAGAAAGAAATATGAGCTCAATGCCAAAGTTGTTACTGTCTTATTGGGAAGTTTGACACAATCAGAATTTATGAAGGTCATGCATTTCAAGTAAGCTAAGGAAATGTGGGACAAAATCATTCTAAGCTACGAAGGAGATGAATAGGTAAAAAGAGCAAAGCTGCAAACTCTTAGAATCCGGTATGAAAATCTTAAGATGCATAGTAATGAAAGCATAGCTAATTACTTCTTGCTTATGGATGAGATTGTAAATTGTATGAGGGATTTGGGTGACGAATTTAAGGAAGTTTTCTTAGATGAAAAGGTTTTGAGATCCCTGTCTGCTAAATTTGATTCCAAAGTGTCTGCCATAGAAGAAAAGGAGAATCTGCAGAAAATCACCATGTCACAGCTTCACAGAATCTTAACTACTTTTGAGATGCAAAAAGAGGGACCATCAGAAGCCGCATTCATAGAATTAGGATACATGTCATAGGAAGAAGATGAGGTAAATTTTGTCAAGAATCTTGAACGGGGAACTGGACGATTCAAAGTTAAGCTACCTTTCAAATGCTTTTCATGTGGTAGAGTTGGTCACTATGCTGCTAGATGCCCTCATAACAAAGGAAAGATGTCTAAAGAAGGTAATAGAAGCTATTATACCAATGTTAAAAGTGATGACTCATTCAATGGTAGTGAAGACATTATAAGTATCATGGCATATGAAAAGAAGAATGCAGAAACTGAAGAAGTTACCAAATTAAACGAACAATTGGAGACAGTAACCAGGGTAAGGGAGAAATTGCAGGATATAGTAAAAGATCAGAGCATAACAATTCAGAGACTTGAATCAAAGATCCTCTCTCTGAAAGAAGATCTTGAAAAATCAAAGGAGTAGAATAGAGAAGCTCTTGAAGAACATGAAGTGATCAAATTAAAGCAACAAGTGGAAGAAGGAAGAAAAGCTGAAGAAGACCTAAGGAAACAATATTTGGAAAAGGAAGAACAACATCAGGTTGAGGTAAATATCTTAAAAGGTAAATTAGAAGAAAAGGATAAATTATTGCGATTTCAAAATAGTACTAAGATTTTGGATGATATTCTTGGTAGTCAAAGATCTCCTAGTATCAAAACTGGTCTAGGCTTTTATGAATCTGTTGAAGGTGAATCTACCTTACAAGGTGAGGCAAGAAACTCTAATGAGAAATCTGAAATGCACAACAAAGAGATGAGAAGAAAACCCCATCAATAGCCAAGGAGAGAAATTCTTCAAAGGAAATCTTTTACTCCTCCATTGAATAATGTTGAATGCTATGTATGTCCTAATCTTGGACATGTTGCAGCCAGATGTAGAAGTAGAATGGTTCAAGACCATCACAAAAGATCATCACATCCCAGGTATTTCATAGGATATTGCTTTTCCTGCAATGCATATGGACACAAAGCAATTGATTGCAATAGAAGGAACATGAAATATGTAAGATGTTATACATGCAACAAACTTGGACATAAAGCAAGGGAATACAGGAGCAAATTCCAAAATTCAAAACAAGAGGACCATACATTATCACTGACAGAATTAGAGACAGAAAGATGTGACATTACTAAGTTAGCTGACATAACAGACACAGGGGAAACTGAAAGTGAAGAAATTCAATATTCCATATTGCATACGCTGATATAATGAAGATAAGTTGCGTATATATGCGAGTTACAGGCTGCAGAGTCATGTATATGGAGAACAAAAGAAAGGGGAGCAGAACAGACCCAAGAAATGGTTCGGTCATGATATGAAATGGTTGGCACAGGCTCAGGGGGATCATATACTTCAAATAATGCATTGCTGGAATTATGGTTAGAAGTTGTTGATAATGTTTATGAAGCTAAATGATACATCTTGCTGTTTGATCAAAGGAATGGTATTGCAGGTCATATATGATGAATGATAGTTATGGTTTTGAGTGAATTTCTAGTCTTAAAACTTGCATTTTCTCAGGGGGAGCATGGATGGATTGATACAACTTGGCATATACTAAGGGGAGCTCAATCAGAAACTTCAGCATGTACTCAGGGGGAGTATGGATAGCATAAGGTATACCAAGGAAAAGAATATCTTGGTCCGCCCTTTGCCCTTGATGTAAAAGGGGGAGAGTGACTTGGTGTGGTGGTTGCCATCAAGTCCAAAGGGGGAGATCGTTGGCATTATGATACAGGTGTTGTCCTTGATGGCAACTCACTCAGAGGTTTGATACAGGTGATGAAAAGTTAATCAGATGACAGATCAGAATGTAGCAGGTCAAGGGAGAGGTATATGCAGGATGACCGTGAGGAAAGTGCATATATACGCGGGTTAGCAGAGTAAAAGGTGCGTATACGTATACACGTAGGATCACAGAAGTAAAAGCGCGTACATGGTTTTGGTTCGTGGTATTTGGTCCATGGTATTTTGGTATTGATCCATGGTATTTGGTTCAAAATGACGACCCCAAGCATTGGGTCCATGGTATTGTTTCTACATGGTTTTGGACCATGGTATTGAGAGAAGCCTAACCTATATAAGGAGAAGATCATTAGGCAAAAGGGGTGTGCAAGGAATGGATGTATGACGAAGTGGGAAGATCTAGTATTGCTGGTTATTGGTTTGTGCTGCTTGGCTCGGGTTGGATATGATAGTGAAGGTATAAGTAATTATCTTTAGATCTGTACGCGGGTTGTCTCTGGTGAAAGCACGTATACATGCGGTTTTGATATAGTTAAGTAGCGTATGCATTATGAGATTTGGTGCTTCAGGTTGTTGTTGATTCTAGTGGTTGTTGCAGAGTTTTGGGCTTTGGTTTGCGCTCTGTGTTTTGATGATAGGGTTTTAGCGATTCAGTATTGGGTGATTTAGAGATTTATGATACAAGTATAAGTTGTTGATTGTATTGCAGCAGTGATTTTTTTGTACTTATGGATCCAGTTTGAAAATTGATGAAACGTGGTCCCTGAAGAAAAGAAGGTTGCGACCTTCTGTATGTCAGCACCTACATACTAGTATATCCACTAGTACAAGAGCTAAGGGGGTTGTAGCTCCCTTCCAGAAGTAGCTGGAAAACGAGAGAGGGTTGTAGCCCTTTGCAGGTTGAAGCCTGCGTGCTGGTAAAGGACTGCACTAGTACATTGTAAAAGAAGTTTCTTATTAAAGAAAGAGACGAATTGCAGCAGGTGGTTTTCACCCACATTGGGTTTCCACTTTATGTCATGGTGTTCATGTGTGCTTCTTATCTGTGATGATCCGTACTATTTTACTACACCTATTTACTATTAATGTGGTTAATAATGTTCTGATGCATTTACTAACTGAATCATAAGAATACTGCATGTACGCTGGTTGCATTTAACACAGTCGCGTATATATGTGGATATATTGAACTGAAGCCGCGTATATAAACCTAAGTATGAAAAAGAAAAGTAATTGATTTGATAATACTGATTCACCCCCCCCTCTCAGTATTATTTCCAACAAATATATGATCCAGTTATATCAAGTTGTGAAAGGATGCTAACTCGTTCACAAGAGAAAATGGCTCACTAGGGACCAGGATCAATAGAAATTCCTCACCCCATGGAGGCTTTGCACACAATGGGGACCATTCCTTCCTAGGTGGTTGGGGGGGGGGGGGCTAATCCAAGTGGATATTGGTGACTCCCTACCTATTACACCTAGACCTCCAGTTAGTTTCACCAGTGTCCTTGATTATAGTAGTATTTACTATTTTTAGTAGTTTTTTTTGTCATTAACCTTCTAGATTGTTTTTACCACCTAAGCGACTTTTTTTTGTGGTCCTTATTAGGTCCACAACCATATGTAGGGTCTTGCAACAAATCCTATAGTACTTAGTGAGATATTTCTAACAAGGTATTGTATGCGCCAAATAGAGATATATGACCAAGTTATGTTCCTCGAAAGATCGTTGCCCAACTAACCCCAACAAAGCCCACAAACTCTTGGCATTCCATCTCTTCACATTCAAGTTTTCGTTGTTTAGGGTTTCACTTTGTTTTTCAATAATAAAAAGGCCCTTGAGCCAAATTTAAACATAGTTTAGAGTCATGTAGCTCTCACATCTCTTCTTAGAGACAAGCTACTATCGCCCGAGCTAGTTTATTTCCATTTTGTATGTAAGCATGTTTAAGTTATTTGATATTAATGAAATGAATTTTTATTTCTATTGCATCTTTGTATTAATGTTTATATATGTATTATGTTCCATTATTTATAATTTAGGACCAGTGTTATTAGAGTGATCTACTCTTTCTCATTTTTTCTTTCCATGTACCCATTGAGGTGAGGGTATAAGAAGTTAGGCATCGAAGTTAGGATGATCTCCCATGGAAGAAGAAAATAAAGATGAGGGAGATGGATATTGTTTCAAAATATTGATCAAAAAATCCCTCGAGTGACAAAGGAATGCGTTAATGGAAAAATTTTCCCAGATCCTTCCATGGCTACCTACATGCTGTTAACGCTTGAAATTTCACCTCAGGCTGAAAAAGGTAAACTCCAAGGCAACATCAAACCACTTAGCCTCGTAGCTAGCCCTACGGGGTAGGAGAGGGCTCCCTGCAGTCTATCTCAGCAAAAGGTCTTCAACGGGCTGAGATAACCAATAAAGAACACTGATTTTAGGCTAGTAAACTGATAAAAAAGGTTTGATTTGGGATTTTTAGGATTTTGGTGGAAAATTGGGGAAAGGCAATTTTGGGTGCGGGGATTGGACACAGTTTTCGCAGGGGGTTCTTTGGGGCGAGGTAGGAGACTGTATTGATGCCTTTGAAAGATTTGTATGGATGAGAATGACTGGTGAGGAGCTAAGGAGAGCAAGAAATCACCTTGAATTCTCCTTAAACAGCTGAAAACATTGATATTAAGCAAACTTAAAGGCAGAACATAGCAACCATGAGTTCTACCTTAACACTTCATTTGCCTAATTTGCAGAAGAAAAAGTAAGAAGATGATTCACATAAAAAACTTACAAGTACAAATAGAAACACACCATCAATACATGTAACCACAGGATTCCCAAAAAGGACTGCAAAACCCTGGTCTTTCTTCCTTTGCGAAAATGCAGTGATACAATCAGTAGTACAATAGAAGCTTTCTCCCTCAAGAGTCCAACCATGAAAATGACTAAGAAAGTACATAATATAGGCAAGCTAACATATTTCCTTGCCTCTAGGGGTTGAGCTCACTATCCTATGAGCTGTTTCAACCAATTCCAAAATGAGCACTAAAATCTAGGCAGTCAAAACAACTTGCCTCTATAAGCTAGGAAACCAATTCATTCATTAAATTTTTTCCTATCTTATGAATGAATCTTCTAGAAGAGATAAATGAGTGTCAAAATATCATAAAATTACATCATTTACATCAAGGAGGATCAAAATCCACTTCAAAAGGTCAAACCTAGTCAAAACTGCGTTTTGTTGAGCTGTAGGTACAATTTCTGTGAAAATTGCCCAACGGGTTGCGCACTGATTCTGAACGGACCGCGCACTGATTCTGAACGGACCGTGCACCTTTGGAGCAGTTTTTGAGGCACTGAAAGGTGTCCAAATGAGGAAAACCTGGGTGTTTTGGAAAGGTCTGGATGTCTACTTTCCAACCCAAGTGGAATTTCTGAATTTGGTGTCCATTTGCCCCTCCAAAATTGCAATCTCCCAAGACTGCTTCCTGTGTGTCAAAAAGGTGGCAGAAAGTCATTTTTTGCTTGTTTTTTGACCTTCTGGAGGCTCAAAACATGGTGAAATTTCTTGGTCTTTGCTGAGAAAGTGTATTTTTGCATGAAAAATCCAGAAATGCAAACTTTTCCTGAAATGGACCTCCCAATCGAAAGGGTCGCGCATGGTGCGCGACTCGTTGGGGAAGAAAACCTGTGTGTGGCACAAAAAATTCACAATTGACAAAATTTTCTCCAAATTTCTTGAAATTTGGGCTGGGAGTCCCCAATAAAGTACCATGCTCATTTAAAGAGGCTTTGGCCAAAATTTGGAGTGGATCGGGCCTTTTCCGTCGTTTTAGTGCCTTGGCCAACCTCCTTGGATCTGGCGATTGTAATTTTGACATTTCTATAAAACCATGATACCTGTGCAAAAAGTGAAGGAGGTTTTTATTCTTTGGCATGTTGTAGAAAAAAACCTCTCTCATTTGTCCCAAATTCATCTTTTATTGCTCTGAAACACCATTTGAGTGAAACTTATCCCGATGTGTGAAACAAGGAAGTTTGTCGAAATGAAGTGAAATGAAGGGGATAAGGGGATTCTAAATTCTTGGGGAAATTTTTGGAAGTAGAGAGGGATGTTAGGAAGTAGGGGAAAGTGGAATCTCAGAGATTGAGTGAGGGGAAGGGGTCAAAATGGGAAAAACACAGGCCCAACCTAGAAAATTGCTAGGTTGTAGCTAGAAACTAGGGTTTGTACGAAAATGAGGAATTTGGTGAATCACAGTTATGGGAAGCATTTGGTAAGGTACTTTAAGGATAGGGGAAGGTGTATGAACATCAGGAAACAAGTTTTTCCAATGATTTGATCGTCCAAGAGAGATTAGCTTTCAAAACCCTAGGAGAGAGAAATGACCTTGCATAGGCGCAACTGAAGCATGAATAAGGTGTAAAATGACTCATTAGACACTGAGATGATAATTAAAACCCTATTAATGATAATAGACTCAGCTGAATAGTGACATAGATTGGAATTTGGGCAACTTTGAAAAGAGTGAGAGCAAACCCTAGACCTAATGCCTAGTGACCAAATTTTGCTTGAAGACTCACTCAAATGACAAAATTTGACCTTGACACTTCAAAATCACTTTGTAAGAGCATATTTGATCACTGGAGGAAGGCTGGAAAGACTGACACTAACACATGCAACACATCTTCATCCAATCATCAATTTGGAGGCACCAATCCTTTTAAGGTACAAGTCAACTTGGACATCCCCATATTTGAAGGGAAGATAGATGCATATGACATAGATAAATGGTTAAATTTGTTAGAAGGACATTTTTTGGTTCATGATTTTTACAATATGGAAAATATTTCTTTTGCACTCCTTAACGTCGTCCACCACATCAAGGACTGGTGGGAAACATACTATGATAAGGGGAAGGGCAGGGAACCCTCACCTTTTTTAGTTGCACCTAATTGGATTTTTTTTAGATGCCATCAAGGAGCAATATGACCTTGCTGGGAGCTATGAGAATAAATACATAAAGTGGACCATGTTGAAACAAGGAAGGGGCCAATATGTGCCAGACTTCAAAAATATTTTTCATACCCTTCGCTTGAAGTTGGGTATCAAGGATTTTAAGAGAAATTGGTTACTCACTTACCACGACTATCTAAACAAATAAATTCAAGATGAGATGGAGTTTCCTAGACATCTCCACACTAGTGTCACTTATTGATGTGTTGTCAATATCAAGAAGAAATTTAAATAGAAGAAGTCAGACTTTGGATCTGTGAATCTGAAGCAAGGGAAAGGTGCCCCTAGGATAACCCATTGAAGCCACAAGTAAAGAATAACACCATGAAGACAACGGAGGACATAAGAAAATGGTTTGATTTCCATAGGAGTCCCGCTCACAACACAAGTGATTGTGAAGCAAAGAAATCATTGGTGGTCGAGCTAAAGTCTTCCAAATCAAATGCAAGTTATGACTCTAAGTCAAAACTTGACAAGGAAAATGAAAGAGGGAAGTAGATTATTTATACAAAGCCTAGTGCCACCATTGCCGCCACCAATATCTAGAATATTAAGCCCAAAGATATAGAAGAGGGGGAGTGCCCCTTCCACTCATAGATGTGGGTGATCAGTTCTCCACTATAGTTTACTTTTGACAATGGGAGCCAAAACAACCTTATTTCAGCAGAGGTCATGAAGCAGCTATGCCTATCGACTACACCAAACCCATAACCATACATCATTGGGTGCCTTCACTAAGGACATGATCTATGTGTTAGCCAAGAGTGCCATCTTCCTTATGGTATTAAGCCCTTCACGGATGATTTTCTGTGTGATGTTGCTCCTCTTGAACTTTGGATGTATTGTTAGGCTAACCATACTCGTGGAAGCATCATGTTGTGTATGAGTATAGGCTTGACACTATTATTATGAATTTAGGCAATAAGCTATACATGATACTACATGTAGCACTTCCAGTCACCATCTCTTTGACCTCTATGAAGAAATGCAGTAAGATCACTTCTGAGATCGATATTTTTTTATTCATTTTGATTTGCTTTACGGAAAGAATAAAATTATTACCACATCCAATCCCTTGATATATGGCTCCTCCACACAACAATAGAATATGGACAAGGTCATGGAGGAGTACAAGGACATCTTCTCCTCAACGACAGGGGTACCCTGACATTGTCAGGTTAAGAACTCCATCGATCTGACCTTAGGTCCACTGCTACCGAACGAACTCATATATCAATAATCTATTCTACAGAAAAATAAAATCAAGAGGTAGATTCAGGATTTGATGAAAAAAGGGCACAGCATTCCAAGCTCACCTCTCTGTGGCAACATGATCATGTTGGTAAAAAATAAGGATGAGAATTAGAGACATTGTATTGACTATTGGGAGTTGAATAATATCACTGTCCAGAATAGGTATCCAATCCCATGGATTGATGACCTTCTAGACTAGCTCAATGGTTCCAAATATGTCAGCAAGTTTGACATGAAGTCTAGTTATCACTAGGTACCAATTGAACCCTCCTATGTGTGAAAGATTGACTTCAAATCAAAGGAGGGCCTTTCTGAATGGCTAGTCATTCCATTTGGGTTGAGGATTTCCTCCACAACCTTCACGAGGATGAAGGGTGACACCTTGTGATCCTTCACCAACTCATTCGTGGTAGTTTATTTGGAATAAATCCTTATCATCAACCAGACATGGGTAGACCACTTCCACCATATTCGATAGGTCCAAAATCTGCAACAACACAAATTGTGTACTCATTTGGAGAAATGGACTTTTGGTATGAACCAAGTTCAATGTATGGGGCATATCATTAATGAGAAGGGTGTGCATCTGGACCTAGCCAATATACAATTTATGTGGGATTTGCTAGCCCGAACCACTCTAAGAGAGCTCTAACCTTTCTAGGTCTTGCCAAATTCTACTGCAGGTTCATGTTGGGGTTCTCTCATATCACTTGGTTTTTGAGTCAAGCCACCAAGGGCAGAGCTAAACCAATGATTTTTTTGGTTTGATTCCTAGTAGAAGGAATTTACCAAGTTGAAGCATCAAATTTTCTTTTCACTAGTGCTCACAATACCAAACCTGCAACAACAATTTGGTATTGATATACATTCTTCTAACTATGCTATTGGTGTAGTTTTCACTATGTAGGGGCATCGAGTGGCATATCATAGTGAGACACTTTCAGAAATAATTCACAAGTATCCCACCTATGACAAAGAGATGTATTACATTGTGTAGGTCTTCTAAAAATAGAAGAATTACATTCTATGGAAGGAAATAGTCATCCATGCAAACCAGAGACCCCTACAGTTCATACAAACACAAGGAAATTTGCAAAAGAAGCACCATAAAAATTGTCCACATACCTGTAATAGTTCCATTTGAACATAAATTACGATAAGGGAAGCACTAATTCTATTGCAGACTACCTCAGCCGATCACTAGTCATGGCGCTAACCACTGTGCTAGACTCTTGTGGAAACATGACTTCAGGATGGCCACCTCCAAATCGATTAAACAAATACCTACTTTTAGATCTTCTCTGATCCAGATCTCCAGCCCAGTCTACATCAACAAAGCCACGAATACCCAACACTCTGTCCAATATTGGTCTTCCTTGGTAGCACAAACCATAATCACTAGTGACACGCAAATACCTGAAAATCGGCTTCACTACTGTCCAATGCTCCTTCCGAGGTTTTGACATAAACTTGCTCAATACTCCCACTGCATGTGCAATGTTTGGTCTAGTACAAATCATTGCATACATCAGGATACCGACTGCACTTGCATATGGAACACGGGACATATCCTCTTCCTCTTCTTGTGTCTTGGGACACTCTTCAGCAAAGAGCTTTATACCTATAGGAATAGGAACCTTCACCGATTTACTATCCTACATATTAAAACTCTGTAGTATTGTCTCAAAATACTTCCCCTATTCTAACCAGAGCTTCCTCTTTGCCTGATCTCTTTTAATTTCTATGCCGAAAATATAGTTTGCAACACCAAGATATTTCATGTCAAAATTATGAGGACAATTCGGTCTTCAAATATTGGATAATTTCTTTGTCATTTCCAACCAGCGACATATCATCCACATACAAAACCAGATAAATAACACGGTCACCAATTAATTTAAAATACACACAGTGATCTACTTTACTTCTGGTGAAGCCAAGTGTTTGGTCAATTTAGTGTGTCTTAAATTGATATATAAATTGCCAATCTGGGAGTCATAAACTACTGAAGTGAAGTGCACTATATATGCAAGATAACCGATTTCTTACTTCTTTGTCGTTTTTGATTTTTTTGGTTTGTTTTTGGGTTTATCTTCTTGTTGATTCCTTAATGTGAGATGTCAATTCTAAAAATCAAGTATGGATATAAGTATTCAAGGCAATGGTGACATTTAAAATAATTTCCAAACTTCAAAGTTTTCAAAAAGGTTTTCAAACTTGCAATGATGAAATCAATTACTAAGAGAAAATAAAAATGTACCTAAATTCTAATTAAACCAAATAGTGAGCTAGTGACTATGAAACCTAGTATCCTTGCTGCTGTATAAAAAGAAAACTGAACTCAAAGCAATTCAAAAACTATAAGCAAAGTAACTAAATCATATTACATCAACTCATATTCTGACCCCTCACCGTTCGACTCGCTCTGGCTATAGGAGGTAATCATAAACAAATTGAGTAATCTGATATCTAAATTGCATGAAATGAAACTAAGATCAAACTACGCATTCACACTTCAATCCCTCACCATTCGACTCGCTCTCGCTATAGGAGGTAACCGAAAATGACATGAATAATCTAATATCTATCTTGCAGAAAAGTAAATGAACAAAACAAAAATGAAAGAAATAAACAGTGCTGGAATTAGAAATAAGAAGATAAATCAGCAGAAGGACAAGATGATTCCATCATTTCATTAGTCATTAAAAATCTATGTGCACTTGCCCGGGCAATCTATTAGAACTTGAAATAAGGACATTGATCAGTGAACCATCATTAGAAAGCATAAAAGAAACTATGGATAACAATCAACATGAATACCATAAGCAGTGTAATATATACAAGCAAACGATTATGGCATCTGGAACGTAAATGAAGAAAGCATGAAACTATACAGTAACTACAGAACCTTGGTGTAGAGGGGCCCTCTGCAACCTCAGCCAATCATAAATCAACCACGAATTGAGCTTAAGAACAATGTATTCTCATATATTAAAATGAAGTCATAACATAAGGACTAAGTCACGCCACAATGGCTCGTAAAATAGTCAAAATTACATACAAAAAGACTAGTTCATATGCATATGAGAATGCTTTATTTATAACAGGAAATGACACAACTAATTCCTAAGATCTGCACTGGTAAACAGACATGCGAATGACCACGTCCGGAAATCTAGAAATATGGTAGCCGTGAAAATTAAATCCAAGGAGGGTGGCTATTAGATTTGGTTCACGGAGCAGTCCACAGGTGTTAGCATGCCTCCTGGGATTTAGGAATTTTCCACGCAATTCTTCTCGTGGTGAAAAACAGAGTTCTGCCACCGTAAAACTCTCAGGTTGACCACCGCTTGACTATCTTTGACCACGGTCTTCTGTGAGTGATTCAGATGAACCAAGGGGACACGTTCCATGTCCACATCATTTGCAACTTTCCCATGTGGCCGGATTCTCCAGTAGACACCTGTAACATAGACTTCAACAAAAAGGCTGCAAAAATTTGAGTTGGATGCAGAAAGTGACAAGATTCCACAGCTAACTGAGTAAAAATCTAAATCAAACAGCAGTCACGAGACATAGTTAGGAAACCATTTTATATGCTCTTTTTAAACTAATATGCAATGGTTTGATAGCTTGGAGGTTCATGTAGCTAGAAAAAAAAGGTAAAAAGGTGTATAGGGAAGATGCAAGTTTTGGACTCAACATACCCCCACTGTGAAGGTGTTGGATGTCCTCATGCAACCAAAATTTTAGTCATCCCCTTTAATCCATGTGTTCTGAAGCCTCTAATAGTACATCCAGTCCTCTTCTCTTCTTTCTTGGTGCTACCACCATCCTGGGTTTCCTTATCAAACATCTGAATTTGAGATTGATTAATTCCCTGCTCAACTTTCTGTACTTTTTCTTTAATTTCTCGTTCTTTTTCTGCCATAGTCCCAAATGTAGCATAGTATTATCATGAATGATTTTGTCCATTTTGCTTTGCTCCTTTAATGCTTCATTTTCTTGTTTAATGTGCCTGTTTAAAATCTCTAGTTCAAACACTTCTTGTTTCAAGGCTTGGACTTGTGCATCTTGTGTTATGTGAGGTAGAGTGGATGATGTGCTCGGGCCTGCATCTATCTTCTCTAAGGATTCAAGGTAATCATACACCTCTTGCTGTCTTCGATCTATTTCGGGTGTTTTCCTTGGGCTGACTTCAAATTCTTGTTGAGGAGGAGGATTGTCTTCTAATTCTGGACGAGAAGGACTTACATCAACATCTGGAGGAATGGCTTCAATTTTTGGCAGAGGATGAGGTGGACTATGGCCAGCTGGAGGTTTCTCGGGTGTTTCCCCACCCAAGTCGATGAAGTGGGGTCCTTTCACTTGTGTTTTCCTCCACTTTCCTCTAAGCCTGCTGCTTCTTCTTAAATACTGTGGGCTAGTACTTTCTTCTTCCATGCTTTGTTTTCCTTTTTCTTTCTTCTTAGCTGTAGCCGCTTGCTTTCGAAGATGCACTAGTCTCTCAGACAACACTTGATAGTCTTCCTCTATAGATGGATTTGGTGATTGGTAGACATCTTCTATGTTCCTTTTTCCCTTCAATTTTCTCTGTTTTCTGTCCTTAGTTCTTTCCTCCTTCTCTTTTTGACCAATTTCTTTAGTTTTGCCAATAGGAGAGTCTTGGATTATGGCACTTTTTCCTTTTCTCCTACTCCTTCTTGGTGCCTTTGGTGTACTGCTTTCAGGTGCCTCAGATGGCTCTTGAAAGTAGTTTCTTACTAGAAACCATTCCCAAGTATCTTTGTTTTTCTTCAATTGATCTTCAATTAGAATCCTCATGAGTCCATGATGATATAAATGAGGTTCTATGTCCCCTATGTTCTTTTGGACTGTGGTGCTCATCTTTTTCAAGCTCAACAATAAGAAATAGGGCAGATTAAGGGTTTTTTTCTCTAAGAAGTTCATCAATAACCTAGTATGATACATGTACATTGCCCCAAATCGCCCTTCACAAGTGATATACTTTTGAATGATTAACAGTAAGCTGGCCCACTCTTCTTTTAATGCATGAACAGGAATTCCTTTTGTGAATACAGTAACGTCCATACTTGGGTTACGTAATATAATTCTCCATGCCTTCTCGTCCAAAATTTTGTTTTTAAACCAACGCTGACCTTCCTAGGGCAAGTCTGTGGTAGCTGCTATTGAGGCTTCGGTGACCGTGAACTTAAGGTCTCCAATCCCCACCACCTGGTCGTTGAAATACCTTGCAAAGGCTTTCGTTACTTCCTTATTGTGGCCTTTAAATTTTTGAATGAAGCGGAGCCATTTAGCCTTCTTCAGCAAATCTTTTACTTGAGGGTATCCTTCTAAGTACTTAGGCCCTTCTGGTTTTTCCCTCAGTAACTGTCCCATCCTTTCCTCTGTTTGAAATTCAACTGAAATTCATCTGCATGTGAGGGTTTAACAGAGGTAAGATGGCTAGGTTGCAGGGTTTATGGAAAAACAATGGCTGAAAATGGAAGATAGATAACGGGTAACGGGAGTGTTTAGGAACTGTAAGCGGAAACATAGGATGAGCAGCCGAGGTGAGTTCAAAAAATGGAGTGGATACGTATGTGAACGAGGTGTGGCTTTAAAAAAAGGGTAGGTTAGTGAAGTGGAGTCAGAATTTTTGAACTGAACGGTTGCGTAAGAGATGTTACACGTTGATGAAATGGCTACGAAAAGTACGGTGGAGAGGAGCCATAATTAAATGGGTCACATCTCATAAGTACAAGTGGAGTGTGAAAGTGCAGTCATCTATGAGTTAAACCCGAAAATTAAATATGAGACCGTTTAGGGAATAAATGCATGGGTCATGGAGCAAGGTCGTGGAATGGTAATGGAGCTATTGTGTTAATCATTGCATATAGTGGAGCTTTAAGGTTTAATAACTATGCAAAATTGTGCCTTTCATTGCTATTTGAAAGAAATTTTTGCTCATACCTTGTTTTAGCCTCCTGCTGCAGCAGGTTACTCATCTTTCGTGATTGACATTTTTACATGCCAAATATGTCATACTTTGCATGCTGCAATTTTCCATATTTACTACAGAAGCCAAAGAAGGATGCCATGAGAATGTGCTAGTCTAAGTGCCACTGCTGTATTCCAATTTTGATGAGTTACTCCTTTTTTGAAGATTTCGGCTAAAGGGAGGTCCAAACAGTTTAATCTTGGTCTCCCTAGGTTACAATTTACTATTTTAGAATATAGAGAAACATCATCTGTCCAAATAGCTTAATCTTGGCAGATTATTAGATAGGTAGAGAAGCAAGGGTGCTCAACATCTTAATCTGAGCCCCTTGATTAAATAAGTGTAGATATAGATAGGAGGATAGAAAAAGAAAAAGTTGAAAAGCTGGGTCTACAAGTCTAAGTGCACCCAAACCAAAAAGAAGAAAAAATGCTAGGTAAGTAGGCTGAGTAGGTAGTTTTGAGGTTGCAGAATGTTGATTTGTGATCAATTTCATGTTTTCGAGTGTCATATCTATTCAAGTCACAATTATCAGGCAGTTGCCATTTGAAAGATTCAAGCGAGGCATGTCTAACTCCCCCTCTTCTTATTTCCCAAATCACTCACTAACTTCCCCTAAAAAGGTCAAGATCTGCTTGATACCTCTCAGATTCATCATTTTTCATATCAACTACCTTGGTAAATATTTGCTTTACTTAAGGAGTGTTCATATGTCCTCTACAAAGTTCTATCTCCCCTGTTAAGCCTAAGGTCTCTAAAACTTGGCGCTTTCTTATCATTATCATATTAATTTCTAACTCTATTATGTAACTCCCTATCTATCTCCCCCTCCCCCTACTAAAACAATGTTAATAACTCCCCTATATACTTATCCCCTCCCCCTGGTTGAAAAATAACCATAAGTACACTTGGGAATTGCTAAGTTTTCCTGAAACATAGCAAGAACCCTCATTTTCCCCCTTTAAAACCATCTTCCAATGCAATGGACTCCCTCCAAAGCATGAAATTCCTCCTTTTTAGGTTATCGGACCCCTTCCGAGGCCTCAAATACTCTTCGAAAGCATATATACCCTTCTTTCGATCGCAATAAACCCTTACGGACTGCCTTAACACTCTTCCGATCCCTTTGGACCCCCTCCGACGCGATATCGCAGTCAGAGGTCTCAAGGCTAATGTTGCTCGTTTTTGTCCTCCCCGATGGAAGCTCCACCGATGCCATTTTACAAATCGGCAGATCGCAATACTATATGCCACATATATATGCCCCTTCCCCTTTAGCCGATGTGATATCACAAGTCGGCAATCGGTGGTCACAAGAGTCATGTTCCCGAAATGCATGCCGCTTCCTTTTGCTCCGATGCGACATTGCTATTGCATCAAGAGAGCATATCACATCACAAATACTTCCTCGCCGCATGCCTCCATTTATTCATATATTTCGTGTAAAACATGATTTATCATTAAGATATGTTTCACTGTAAATTCATCACAAATCGCAGCATTTCAGTTATCGTTATTGCATCGCAAAAACATATCAGGCACCGCACCATCCAACGCCCTGCCACGTCGCTCTGCCACGTCACCTCGCTGACATCATCCACCTTACCAGGACCCACCGCTGACGTCACCCGCCAAAGAAGGGGGCGCAAGCGTGAAAATGCATCTTAGGAGGCCCGGATTCAAATTTTGAGGCAGTTTTCGATGTGCGATTAGTGCTTAGCACTTAGCGCTAATCGCGCATCGCTACAGGAAATGGGCCAAATTGGGGAATCTTTTGATTCCTCAGCCGTTTTTGCACCAAAAATGGCAGAAAAGGCCCGATTTAATGGTTTTAGCATGTCAGCATAAAGTGAGAGGCCCGATTCAGGCATTGAAGAGTATCAGAGAAAATGTGAAGCCAAAATTCATGCCAGAGAAGATCAGGTAGTGACAAAGTGTATCAGTGTTGCGGCGAAGTGTATCAGTGAAGATTTTCTCAGGGCTTGAGGCGAATAAAACATTAAAAGAAATCCTTAAAAGTCAAGAAGCAGTTAAGGAACCATTCAAATCTCATCATCACACTGACTTCACATTAAAACTCACATAAGATCAGTGGACCAAAGCTCAAAGCACAGTTATTGCAAAAGCACTGCACCAAGTCACAGAGGACACTACATTAACTCTTTTTGATCCAGCTGCTTCTGGCACAGCTCAATAGATATTTTATTTGCATTTAATTTCAGCACAAGTTTAGGTTTAAAAGCTTTTCCCGCAGACCTGTTTAGGTTAGCTGTAATAAATACTTCTGGATATTTTACCTATAAAGACAACCCTGAACAATGTGAAGAGGGTTGGTTTTTGTTGGTTGGATGTTTTGTCTAAGCAGAGAGTCGCACTATATATCTGATAATTTCTATAATCAAAGACTTCTTACGAGCTTGGAGAATGGATTGTTTACTGTGTGTAATGGTTGAAGAGTGACTGTGGAATTCTTGTGCTGGTACATGACCCAATAAGTGCTTCTTACCTCTGTTTTCCATTCATAAATAATTGTCTAAACAACAAAAAGAAAGATTAGCTTAGAATTTGTTTAATTGCACTCTATGCTCAATTTCTGCTGTTTCTTTATGTTTTTCATCTGTTTTAGGTATAATTATGAATTCCACATGGCTCATATTTGCCCTAATTCACCATGTATGATAGTTATCTAGGGATTCTTAACTGCCCCTAGATAGAGCTCATTTTCCTTCCCTCTGTTAAGTTGATTGAGAGATTCTTAATTTCCTCTCATTCGTTACATTTCACTCCATCTCTTTAGCTTGAAGGTTGTTTCATGTGCAGCTACCTTGCTCCAAGTTCCTCTTGTGATCAAGAAAGCATACCTGCGCTCCTACTCCTTGACTCCATGCCCAATGGTTTGAAACTTATCACTCTATGCATTGCCTCTCTGCTTGAAAGCATCTTCCTTCCATTCAAACACCATCCAAACATAAACAAAACCCCATTAACCCCAATAACTAGCCTAAAATCATCATCAACAAAGCTAAATGATCAAGAGAGAGCCCTCTCTGATTGCAGGTGGGCTAGAACCTGCAATCCAAATATTGGTTTGTGGTTACCTCGGCCGTATCCCTTCAGGAGCTTAGGGACAACCTGAGTGATAACACCTTGGAATCCTTGTCATTTGTTGTCCATTAGCCCTTAATCAACTACTCCTTATTGATGTGTGTAGATGCTCCATATACATGTCTTCATAGCATATGCTCAGTCATACATGCATTTTCATGATTATTGCACTAACATCTTGACTGTAAATTTGAAAAATAGAGTGGTGGCTGCGGAAACTGCTTCTGGCTGCAGAAATTGATTCCAGCTGCGAAAACTGGTACAACAACCACTTGGATGAATAGAGATAGTCAGATAATAACTATCTGTATGGAAATGGTCATGAAAAAGACTTTTATTGATGAAATGGATGAAATGGAGTGAGATGAAGTTGAGTGGAGTGAAATGAAAATGAAGTGGAGTGGGATGGAAATGAAGTGGAGTGGGATGGAAATGAAGTGAAGTGGAAATGGGAAAGAAAGAGAGATTTTTTTTTGGAAAATATAGAGTGTCAGGTGTCCCAGATTTTCACTCTACATTTTCCATATAATATTGCCAATCAGTTATTGGTTTTCAGGCTTATACAATTTTTTTTTTTTTTTCAACAGAAAATAACAAAGGTTAGGCT
>APFE031430375.1:0-12244 GCA_000404065.3 Pinus taeda | reverse complement strand
CAAACCAGCAGCTGTTTTCTCTGACACGATGTTAGAAAAAACATCATCCGCCAAACATAGTCGAATACCGCTCAGTGCTCTTTCATCCAAATCGCTCCATTCATCATCTGTCATGTTGTAAGGCTGTTTGGATTTTCCCAACAACGCCTTCGCCACGCCTTGTTGCACAAGGAGATCATACATCTTCACTTTCTAGCTCGAGGTTGTTTTTTCCATTGAACTTCTCGATCTCAAAACGATCACTTTGAGTTTTTGCCGTGTTGTAACAATCAAACAATCTCCAATTCCAACTTTTTAATAGACAAAGTTAATATATAAAAAATGCCTTTGCCTTATACTATATTACCTTTACCTTATCAAACAATCCCTCTGCTGTACAAATTGGAGATTACAGTTAAAAAAAAAACAAAATTGCAGTTTTACCAAAGCGATCCTTGCTTGCCGCGCCGAAAGGGACTTGGCGCTTCCTTGACAGCAGACGATCCGCGCCAGAAGAAAAATCGGTATAAGTGACGAAATTGGCGCGCTTAAACCCATCGATTCCGTGCCAGTCGGGATACTGGCGCTCAGGCACGAGTATTGCTTTCGAAACCGTGCCAATGGGCGCGACTGTTCCAAAATAAAGCGTGCTAACCTCTTCCTCTGTTAAAATTGGCACGACTTTTTCAACCGAAACCACACCAACACCAACGCTCCACCTTCCGCAGCTCTGTCACACGTACCAGCTCCTCAACATGCTCTGATACCAATTGTTGGAGCAAAAATGCGTGGAAATTTAAAAGGCATACACAACACATAAAATCATAAAATATAACATAGGAATTAACATGGTTCACCCAACCAATCTAGGCTACATCCACCAAAACAGAGGCATCGACAATCTTATTATTCAACAGGAGATTACAACAATTTCTTTCCTCACACACTCTCTACTATCACAATATCCTGTATGGGCTTATATTTGTATAGCTAGGAGAATAAAACTGACTCATAAATTCTCTCACAACAAATATAGGATGCATTAACTCCTCAACAAAATGGAGCTAATATAGCAACAAATCCTATTGTTGTCACCTACATGAGATTTTTGCCCAATTTAATAAAACCGAAAATCTCAACGTATTGGACTTTCAATACATGTGCGATTATAGTTGTGAGTTTCAACTTAAAATATTGGAAAGCAAGCAACTGTTAAGTTTTGTTTAAATGTAAGCATGAGTTAAAATTCGTAAAATTCCAAATGCATGAAATTTGGGAATGTGATTGGTCAATCAGATATACTCGCATCTACACATGTGCAGAAGATTTAATTGTGCAGAGGTACATAGTAAATCCACACCTCCGCACAATGATTACTCTACATCTCCGCACAATAAAGTTGAATTATAGCTTTTAAAAAAAATCGAAATAAATTCAATTCCCAATTAACCAATTAATCAATGACCCAACTTCCCTATTGTTCCTTTGAAATTCAATATTAAAGCTATAAGAAAACAAATAATAAGAAATCCAAAATTCTTGTGCGGTAGTATGTTCTATGTTTGCAATTCCAATCTGGTAATTAACTATAAATGTCGAGTTGGCTTGGTTCAACTTCATTGTGCCTAGTCATCAAGAAATAATATTTTGGTTTCACAATCATGTGGAAAAAATCTTAATCATACTTAAATTTTAATTATGAGATGCTAAGAGAATTAAGGGCAACAAGAGCAACTATTATGAGAAGAGGAATATTGTGGCTTGTGTTGGCTTGTGCAAAACATGAAGGAAAATTACCAAACAAATTGTGAAACCGCCATTACTATCTGGAGTGCCCACAATTCATGTTTCCTTGAAGCAACTTGGCCCGAAAGACTTATCTGTGCAACTATTTATTGATAGGACTGCACATATTATTTTTACTTGGGTTCGGCTTCAACGATTTGTCAAAATGGGAATTTCTCCTTGCTGCTTGAAATTAAGAGAAGGGATGGTTGCATGTCTATGAGCATTGAACCATGAGGAAGTACTCGCTTCTCAGAGAACGGTTGGAGTGCTACATGGCACCAGGCTGGAAGAAGGTTACATTTCTTAAATTTGTTAACCCCCAAAAATCATAATTTCAACTGACTGTCGATGAATCTAGTCAAATTTTGTTACGATTTTGTTTGAATTAAAGTTCGTAGCTACCAAAACATCAACAATTGGATTCTACCCGGCTTTCAAGTTGGACAAATTTTAGAATAATCATTAGATATTAAGTTTCATATGCATTTAATTGACCCAAGTAAATTGTGAATTGTTTTGTTCATATTGTCCTTTGCAAAATTGCTTGTAAGTTACTTCTTACCGTGTGAAGCTTCAATGTTTTGTGTAGGGAAAACTTAAGCAATAGATGAACTTCACCATGGAACTTTGATGTTTACTAGGGATTTGGATAAAAAACTTGCTACATCAACATTTCAACAAAGGTATCTCTAATAACTCTGTCAACTATAATTTTTTGCGTTGACACGATGTATAAGTTTTCTTTTTCTTGACGCACAGAAACGTTGTTGATTTAAAGTTGAATGCACTGTGTGACAAAGAAACTTGATCTGATTGTACACTACATCCATGGGACATCAAGGGCAAGTCGTAAACTCAATTGTTCATGTTGTTGTTACTCGTTCCATTGTAATGAGAATCAATATCTTTATAAAGAATATCAGCATAGACTTACGAGACTTTGGCTGGAATGCCCAACAATGCTTAGGAGGTGCACTGGCCTTCCTTTGGATCATGGAAAATCCATGATGGTTGGTAAAATTTTAATCAGTTAACGCCAAACCTTAATCACAATTCGCAGTTGTCTCCGCATAAAATTGAAACTCACAAGCCCATGCGCATATGTTTACATATGTAAAACTTTATTACTCGTCAAGGTATGATTTATTATATGGTCACATATGACATACAAAAAAGAGTATTGGATCATATTATGATTAAAAAAGAGTAGAAAATATATGTTTGATGTGATATAGCGTGATGCAAAAGCCCATGTGCAGAGGTGCCTTCGCATTTCGGCCTCTGCACTCCATCTCTCGACAAGGGCTCCTCTGAACACCCTACTCATAATGATGTGAACATGTTTTATATTTCAAGGGTTGTACAATTGATGGTGCAACAATTTAGTTGGAAACAGATATTGAAAAACAAAATATAGTTTAGAGATTGATATTGCTCATATGCAAGTGCAAGAAAGAAAACAACTTCTAGTAGGTGGAAAGCAATTATCACGCTATTATTTTTTTTTAATAGTAGTGACCCAATGACTAAGAAAGTGTTGAGACATTTTGTATTGACCAAAGATGAAGTGAAAACACCCTAGGGAAGCCTTAACCTTGAGCGGGAATGAATGGATGGTGCAAGGGGAGACTCATATATTTATCATGTTATTAATTATTTTTTTTAATAGTAGTGACCCAATGACTAAGCAAGTGTTGAGACATCTTGTATTGACCAAAGATGAAGTGAAAACACCCTAGGGAAGCCTAGGCCTTGAGCCTAGTTAATAAGGCTAAGCATGTCATTTCACGGAATCGAACACGGGTGGTGAGGGAGTTAACAAGCCGCCTCAATCGTTTGATCTACCCTTACTTGACTATCATGTTATTAACCAAAAGTTGATTTTGGTACACTTTCCTTTAGATGAAGTTAGCTAAAATAGAAGTTGTCAAACTATGCACTTAGGTATAGAGTCACCTCCTTCTCACTAACTATAGTTATCTCTCATGGCGAAGATCCACCAACTTTGAAGTTTGAGTCTGTGAACATTTAAGGTAAAACTAATGCATGACTAAATGATATGCAACTTCCACATGTTATTTCATTATAATTATCTGATTGTAAGTAAATATTACAAAGAAACAATTATTCCATTAAAATCAATGAAGTAAATATTACAAAGAAACAATTATTCCATTAAAATCAATGTAAGACATCCACAAGTAAACCATAGTGCAGAGTAAAGTAATCTTCAACTTAGTTGCATATTGCAAGACATAACATTGAGCTTGATATCACCATTACATATGGAATTAGCTTTCATTCCATGGAGCAGTGTAGTGTTTTTCTTGAATCCTAACATAATACCACATCACCAAAATATTTTTTCGTCGCCACAATTGCATGTGCACTCTAGGCGTAGAGAAATTTTTAATGTAGTAGCCTATTCAATTCCAACACTGCACATTTGTACAAGCACATACAAATCGCAAGAAACTCTTTGGTTATGTGAACATTAGAAATTTTGAGGTCTAAAATGAGCCTCCTAAGTAATATTATAAAATAATAGTGTAAATTATAAAATAAGATTAGATTACATCATCATATTTTAGAGGGGGAAAAGAAAAAACTACTTTTGCAACTCGCATTTTCAACTTATATCCCTATGATTTTACTCAAATTTTGAGTGACAGAACTAGTTTGATGCATAATTTAATTCCTCATCCAAGGAGTACCCATATTACATATTTTTGATGGACCCTCATGCAAGAAAAATGAGAAATACATGAAAAATGTGATTGCAATCATGTTTTTTCATGTATTCTCATTTTTCGTGTAGTATAGTCTATCAAAAGTATGCAACATAGGTACTCCTTGGATGGTGAATTAAATTTTGCATCCAATGAGTGTTCCAGCTTGAAGTTTGAGAAAAATGGTTGGGAGATAAACTAAAAAGTAATTTTTATTTTTATTTTTATTTTTATTTTTCAATCGTTTTACTTTTTTACTCCAAAAATGATGAATCATTCCCCATGGTTAACATCATCATCTTGAATCCTATATAAATTTTATTTTGGTTGTACATTTTTGTTTTATGGCCCATTTTTTACCTCAAAATTTCTCTAATGCAACCATATACAGGCATGGAAAACAGACCAACTAAAAAATACTCTTTTTAGGTTAAAAAAAGATTGACATGCACCCCTCCTTGAAACATTCATACACGAGTGGAAGAGTGGAAATGGTTGAGGATTCTATTATTTAAAAGAGAATAAAACAACCCAAAATCCCAAGAGCTAATCCAAAATCACTTGAAATTAATAAGGCTCGGTTTGGCTTGCTTCTCCATTAGTTAACAAGAAACACGACATCAACTAATTCTCACATTGATTGATATTTAGGGTACACGTTGCGAAAGCACAGGCTAAAGCACTGAGCAAGGGAATTTTTGTGTTGGTCTCTCCTCCTCCGCTGTCTACCCATATACAATTTGTAGGTGATACCCTCACATGCTTCATCCAATGGTGGTCGCACTAATATTTTATATGGTGCATGAAATAATCCTTACAATTATGATGATTGATTTATTAATTGATTTATAAGTGGCAAAATGAAGAGATTACATGTGTGAAAATATGGTATCCAAGTTGACCTCGCAAACACTAAATCCATCATCGTAGAAGAAACATTGTAGATTAGGCGATAAGAGATATGCTTAGAGAATTGGGTTTCCAATTTGATTCTTATATTAGTTAGATTCACATTGGAGCATACTTCTACCAGTCTGATTTTGTAAGAGAAAAGTGAAATAGGAGCATGGCGTAGTTTCCCCTTACTCAGTTCCCATAGGCTCTTGAGAAAAAGTACAAGATAAATATTAATATGTAGGGCCCTTTTTAAATAGATTGGACGAAGAGAACTGGGATGCACATGAACGAGGGTTTCCCTATGATTTTTGGTCACAATCAACCATCCAGATAGGAACTCGAGTCTAGCATATTAGGAAAGGGTTCAATTTCCGTGGTGGGTGCCATAGCCGGAGTTTTTGATCGAGACCTAGTAGAGCCCAGGGTAGGAGGTAGGAAGCATTCACAGAACCTTTGCTTACCTAATAGAAATTATGAATAAGATTTGTAGAAAATTAGGAAATTATTTTTGAATTTACGAGAAAATAGAAATATTAAGCATTTTCTCCCAATTTAAATTAAAATTGCAATAAACTTGAGAAAATATTGAAAGTCAACACAAGTTAAATGTTAAATGTTATAGTCCATGGGAGGTAGAGACTAATAACAATCTTACAAAAAATTATATCACCAAATTTCATTTATATATATATGTTTACTTATATTTATTTATTAATATTTTATAATTAAATAAAAATAATTTTAAATTATATTTAATATTAAGAAATAACTTAATCTATACCATTATTTATAAAATAATTTATATCTATTTCAATAATTAGATAAATTCAAATTTAACATCATAAATATTGAAATAACCCGTAAATTTAACATCACACAGTAAATTGAAATTGTTTTCTTCATGATAGGTGTAAAATTGGTAAAGTATATTTGTTTTGAGATAAAAATTTTAGAATTTTAATTTAATTATTAATAACTATTAGGTAGATGATAGAGATTTAATTTTAACAAAATATTTGTAGTATTAACCATATATTAAAGATTTAGATTTATCTCAAAATTATTTTCTTCCTTTAATTAAATTGATTAATTAATAAAACTATTATAAGAATAAGTGTCATATAAATCCATGGTAAAGTGGGAACACATATCAATGGTTAAAAATCTTATTACATGTTTTTTTAAATGCATATATGTTTTACTTATATATTAATCGTTTTTATAATTAATAATAATTATAACAATTTAAAATAAAGTTTTAATTTAGTTAATTTTATAATTTTAGGAATGTGAAATGTATTTTGAAATAAGTGTTTTGATCCCTATCATGAATTAAGTGCTTATCAATATTTACCAACCATTTAATTTATATGGTTGCATTAATATATATGTATGTTAATTAGTTATTTAAATATTATGACCCTGCAATTTCTTATTTATTTATGAACTATTTTTTTTTCTTTCAATATATTTTATAATAAATAAAATATTTATTTTATTTAAATAAAATAATTATAAAGTTAAATAAACCACTTTAAATATTATTATTAAAACTATATTATTTTTTTATTATTATAACCAAATTTAATTTCAAAATGTAATATTTTTTATTTAGCAAAAAAATAATTTTTAAGAGATAACATTAAATAACGTTTTTTCAAAATTTACAACTTATTTGAACGATAATATTGGATTTATATATTTAATATTTTTAAATTTTTTCAATAATTTGAAACGTAATATTTGGAATTTATTAATATTTAATAATTTTTTAAATTTATAACTAATTTGAAACTATTATATTGTAAATCTATAATACTTCAATATTTTTTTGAAGTTGGAGTGGAGTAAAATGGAATGTTATTTAAAGTTTGAATTACTATTTTGAGATATTATTAAAATTAGGTTAAATATAGGTGTGATTATATTGTAAATTTATAGTACTTAAATATTTTTTAAAGTTGAAGTTGAGTAAAATGGAATGTTATTTGAAGTTTGAATTAATATTTTGAGATATTATTAAGATTAGTTTAAATATAGGTTTGATAGAAGCTGAGAGTTTTTTATGGCTTTAAAGAAACTAAATTTTAGAGTATTTATGGGTAGATGTTTATGGTCTGTTCTAAGGCATTCTTTTTATTAAAGAATTTAAGGTCCTTTCTCTTATTATGTTGAGTGACTTTCTTTTAACAATTTAAATGATCTTCATACAAAGTTTTTTGATAATCTCTTGAATCATATTAAGAAGGTATCAATAGATATCTCAAAGATGAGTTTCAAGCATATTCTAAGGGATAATAACTAGGAAGTAGATCAATGTGCCAACCAAGGTTGCAATTTGACTTAGTGGATTAAGCATGAATCTTATGTTCAAGTATCAATCCATCAACTCTAATGTCAAGTGCCTCAACTTGAATGATCTAGAGGATCTAGGGAAATGTGTTGTAATCAAGAATTGTATTTGAAGTAGGCTATATGTATTGCAAATTTTATTTAATAAAGAGACTCTATTTAAAGATTGCATTCCTCTTGAAAAAATAATTTTGGTTTAAAAATCTGCAAATGATATTGAAAATAGAAGAAAATCATAATATAACTCTTGATTTATAAGTGTGATATATTTGTATTGAAAAAAGATAAACAAAAAATAAATATATTTGAAATTTAAATTATCAAATATTGAAAAAATATATATCTTTTTATTTAATTTTATGTAATAATTATTTTCCTATTGAATTATTATAAAATTACACATTAATTTTTTTTTTCATTGATACATTAAGTTTTTATAGTAATGTTTCAAAGTTACATTTAATTTTAATAAATTTTGATATATTATTAAAATTAATTTAGATATATTGAAATTTAGATTTTATGATATATGTTTTATCATTTAATTCTACATATGTGTTAATTTTTTATTTTAATATTATAAATAATTTTTAAATACATTTTAAAATGTTATTATATTTGTTTTATTTAGTTTTTAATTTAACATTTTTCAAACTATATGTGAAAATTTCAATGCAATAATATTTATTATTTGAAAAAAAATATTTATATATATAAATAATAAGATTTTTTTTTTATTATTATTTTTTTTTTTACTTAATTTTGGGTTGTTGATATTTGTGATTAAGTTTATATATATATATAATTGGTTCATTTTGTATTTGTGTGAGATACGAGGTGTGATATGGGGTTGATTATAACTACTATAATTATGTGATATTCCTTGACTTGGAATTTATGGTGTAAATTTGTACATATTGTTAAGTGTTGTTGTGCTCCAACTTTAAATACTTATGTGGAAATTGTTTATCATTGTGATAAAACTAATAAAGATTAAATGTAAATATGTATTTATGATGATATTAATAAAATAATCTAGAAATTAATGTTGAAATTACACTTAGCTGAATGAGTTATGGTTGGAAGTTAATGTTGGTTATTGATTATCACTTATCAAGTTCTAGACATCCAATCTAAATGTTAGATTATTTATAATGATGGAAATAATTGATCATTAACTTCTCTACAAGATAGGAGGTCCTCTTTGAGGGTGGAGAAGTGGAGCTCATAAATGAGCTAGTAACTACCTGCCACATGTTGGGTGAGGTGGAGGTAGTTACCAACTACCAACTAATTGGTAAGGGGGTAATCCATTCTTGTTCATCTTGTTGAAGAGAGTCATGCATAGCTAATATGGTGTGCAATGTTTTCTTTATGAAACAGAAATAGTTTGAAGTATGCTATTTTTAAATATGTACAATTAAAACATGTATATACTTATACTCTAAGTATTTAGTGTAAAAATGTTTGAGTATTTAATTTGGATAGAATGACTCTTCTAAATGTATATATACAGTAAACACATGTATAGTGATCTTTGTGTACATAAAATAATAAGTGGTAAGATATTAAATCAATTTTGTTGTGGTTAGTATTTTATTTTTATTTATATTTGTAATATAAACATGTGAAATTAAGCTAACAATAAGTAACTATTAGATCATTATAAAGCAAATAACACTATAGAAATAGTAACATTTAAACTCAAAAGATTTTATTTCGAAATGAAAATAAAAGGAGGAAATTTTATATATCTATATTATCTATCTTCTATCTATCTATCATATATATATATATTAAAGCCAAGGTCATAAAATTGTAATAAACAATCATGTAGATTAACAGGAACATTTATAGAAGAATATAATTTAGGGTATTAGGAAAATTTCTGAAATTTCATTTGTATATTTGGAATCTATTTCTACTGGAAATGAACCAAAAACATATGTGTTATACAAAAGGTTTAATAGACTTGAACAAACAAAATTCAAACTTAGAAAACATGAGTGCTCATAACTAGGGTATACGAAAATAAGAGAGTATAAATATATTCAAGAAACTAACATAATTATAAACCGAAATACATTAACACCAATATTGTATAAATAAAAAGAGAAATTGCGAGAATGGGTTGAGATTGACCTCAATAATTTACAAATGATGATTGTCCTAGGTAGAAAAATACCCTTAATTACAATACATACTTAGGCATAGAAGCCTGTAGTTCATAACCTTCTAGAAAGGAAATGTAAACTAATAACTTCCAACTTTTAAATTGAAAATAGAAAACCAAAGCCTAGAAATTTGCTTCAAACTAAGGAGTCACATTCAAATAGATAAAATCCATTGGACCTCGTAAGGAGAATCAAATGTCTTGTAAGTTGAAAAAAAGGATCTACTTTGAAGCATTGAAAGCAATTGACAATATATTAATACCTACAAGTTACAAGAGGAAAGTAAATGTTAATCATACAAGGGTAATGAATTAGATAATTTATGAGTGAAAAAAAAACTAGGAAAATATTAACCTGAGAATTCTTTAAATCTTGTGCCTCTTGTGCCTCAATGGAAACCCTGTAAAATATAAGTCTAATCATATTAGCAAATGAAATTTATGTAGTTCTGGTCGAAAACCTAGAAAATGAATTGAAGAGAAAAAATTGAAAATGTTTATTAAAAATTGGTTAGGGTTTATAACACCATAATAATACTAAAATTGAAGACTAAAGGAAAAGAATATATTTAAACATATTTGTAGTGATTAAACCCTAACTGTGATGTTACCAAATTTGGTAAACGTACATGATTAAAATAGGAAAGATTTAACATTTTTCGAAACAAGAAAATGAGTAGGCAAGACCTTTGTATGGTAAGAAGACACTATAGAGGAGAAAAGTATAGCTTATGCCTTGAAAATATTTGGGTTACAAGGAAACCCTAGCTATGAGGAAAAACCTATACGAAAGAAAAATAGAAGGAGAATACTGGTATTATTGAAGTTTTACTTGGGTATAGTTCATCTGCCCTTGAAATGAACCAGAAGAATTGAAATAAAAATTTATTGGAATTTAAGAGTCAAACTAAGAATGGTAGCATCCAAATAAAACAAGAATACACCTATAGAAAAATCACTAGGGTTAAAACCTTGATCATACAAATTTGTAAATCATTACCAACAACAAAATTCATCAAATGATGGTTGTAAAAATTACCTTTGAAGAGGAATAGCTATCTCATATGGCGTATTTTCACCATTAATGAAAAAACCCTCAAAATAGAACAAACCCGCAAAACTCAATTATGAGCTGACAACTTAAGTTGGGAAATCAAATGAGAAATACATTACAAACACTTGAGTTTACCTGCAAACTAAAAATAAAAAGAATGAACACCTCTTAAAGTAGAAAGTGGCAAAGAATATAAAAGAAAGCACTAAAAAGTATATGTCAAAGATAAAACAGAATTACCTTGACAAAACTCCATGAGAGATATGATTTACAGTTCTCTAGAAGGATGATGAATAGAGACTTGTAAAACCAAGATGCTTCATGATAATTACATACATAGTAATGTCAAAGGATTAACATAAGTTAGTTCGAAACCAAGTGAATGAGAAAATGGACAAGTTGAAATTCAGAGTAGTGCGATAACATGGAGTTGGGTCACAATTTTTGGTGAAGTGAGGGTGCGTTTTGGTGAAAAAGGATGCTTGGTCGAGCAATTTTAAGCACTCGATCGAGAAATTTTTAAATGCCTAATCAAGTTGTTTAGGTGCTTAAAAATAGCTCGATCGAGTGTTTAAAAAAACCCTTGATCAAGCCCTTTTCTAACCCGAGTTAGAGGCTCGATCAAGAATTATGGCTCGATCGAGCTATATGTTTCATTTGAGTTGGTAGGCGATTGTTGGTGGTTAGCCTTTTAATGGATTGATCGAGTTGTTAGTTAACCACTATTACGGATCGATCGAGGGGACACTTAATCAAACTATTTGAATTTTGAATTTAAGCACTTGATAGAGCATTTAAAGTGCTTGATCGAGCTCCTAAGGTCTAGTTTCAACGCCCCCTCTATAGATTTCTCTGCGACCCCATTTTTCACCCTAGCAGATTTAGTACAGAATTTGTCTTTAAGTGGTAGAGTTGATCATGTTGGATTCATGAAAGAATCCTCTATCCAATGGCATATGAATTTGACACTTTCGAATTCATATGATAATTTTCATCTAATTTCTTTTAAACATAACACTTGAAATTGTTTTAGATAGTTTCAAAGGTGTTAAATAAAAAATCAATAGCATAATATACACAATGAAAAATTTTCAAAAAATACTACTATCTTCGTTTACAAGTCCTCTTCAAAATGGTACTCTTGGTTTTTCAATTTATTTAAAGAGTTGAAAAGAATATTATGCACACACGTGTCTCCAAAATGCAATTAAAATATTACCTCACAAACTTCGAAAAATAATAAAAAATATAATTTTGCATATAAAAATAATT
>APFE031430367.1:0-27207 GCA_000404065.3 Pinus taeda | reverse complement strand
ACTTGCAACAAGGGTCAAACAACATGTTATGAACATGGCAATTGATTTCTTTCCACGAAGAACCATGAGTTAGTGATTCATAATCATCTTTGAAAACAATCTCAATAGGATATTGTTTAATACCATTGACATGTATTAACAATCTATTTTGTGGAATAAGAGAGACAATCAAAGATATTCTTGACATCAAACTAACTACTTGACTTGACATGATTTCCTGATTCCTGATTACTAAGTGAACTTCCTACCATAAACCCATCAAACTGTAAAGTTAAAATTGTTGCAACTTAGTTTGTCTTTGAAAGTATTGAATTAGTTGTTGATTTGTTTTAATCACTTTTTCCTTATTCATTAAATGATGTTTCCATTGATTAGCACTTTCCCCTAATGCATAAGTTTCCCTTAGAGACTTTGACACTGTTTTAGAAAAGGCTTTGATATGAAAACAAATAGGTTTCCTCTCCACTTGAAAACAGGTTTCCAAACTATTTGAAACATGAATTGGTGACACAATATAAGAGAAATTGAACACTGATTTTCCCCCATACTGACGTGTATCCCTGTAACTGTTAATTTCCAAACTTGGACTGAATTGATTCATTCTGACATTAGGAAGAGGATCTTTAGGGACAAACTATAATTCATGTTGTATTCCCTGATTATGAGTAAGATGTTTGGTTTTACGTAGAACTAGAATAATTTCTATCTCTTTGATCAAACTAGCTTTAAGTTGAGACTCATAACCTAATCAAACATCATGTTGATTTTATGTTGGTCCTTTACACACATTATTACAAATCTCTTATTTAAACTTACTAATCGCTTCATCTTATTAGAATTAATATTCAAATGATTTTTACTTTGATGTGCCCTGACTATAAATTCAACCCCATCTTTCTTAAGGTGATATTTATGCTATATCCTGTAAAATAATGCTTCACGATCATAAAGATAAGGACTTCCTAAGACAACTCCACATATGTCTACTGGAGCCACATCTAATTCCACTTCATCAATGTAATTAGTTGTAATGGAAAATGTTAATCGACACTGTTTGGTGACTTTTATCTGAGTTGATTTATTTAACCATCCTAATGGGTAAGGTCTTGGATGATTCCATGTTTCCAAACCCAAACTCTTAACTGAATATTCAAATATTAGATTGGCCTGTGATCCATTGTAAAACATTGTATCTATCTTTGTGTGCTTAGAAGTTATCCTTATGTTAAACAATTCAACTATTATATCCTCATTTGAAGGATTTATGTTTGATGAAGATGCAATGGTTTTCGAACTTGAACCAGTGTCAGAAGTTTTACCTGTTGTAACCATAGTAGTTATCCTTCTTTCATCACCTGAATCTAAACCTAGATCTTGCTGGATTACTGCAATTGCCTTCTTTTCATCCTTCTCCTTAAGGAACTTTTTGGGCTTAAGTTCTGGATGAAGTTTCCAACACTTAGATTCATCATGACCGATTCTCTGGCAATGAGAACAAGTAGGTATTTCCTTCTGAGCTATCGTTGATTTCTTTCTCTTCAAATTACTTTTCTCCTTACTGTCATTGGAATCTTTGATTTCCAATTCTTTGGATGACTGCGATGAAAAATTGAATGGTCTTCCACCTGATTCAATATGTATGGCCTGAACACACACTTCATCAAAATCATCAGGATTAAACATCAATAATGTATGCTGCAAATATGAATGTAAATTGCTGATGTATTTTAATAAAGTTTCATGTGTATCCAATGAAATACCAAGCACCAATGCTTTCTTTCTGAACTCCTAAGTAAACTCCTGAACACTCTACCCTTTACCTTGCCTCAAATGTTGCAATCAATAAAAACTTGTTGCATGTATCCTAAAGGATAGAATTGTTTCCTAAGAGCTTTTAAAAACTTAGACCATGAAGAGATGACTTTTCCTTTTCGCTTTACATCTATATGAGTTTTACTTTTCCACCAAATTAAAGTTGTTCCCCCCATTCTAAGTGTATCTAACTGAATTTTCATTTTATCATTAGAAATGTTTTGAATACGACAATACACTTCTAAATGCATAATCCAATTATCTAACATTTCAAGATTCATTTCACCATCATAAATAGATAACTCAAATTTTACATCAAGTTTCAAAAGAGATGTTTTCTTAGGTTTCTTTTATGTTTCAGATTCTGCACTAGAAGAAGAAGAAGAAGGATATGATGATGGAGACAATGGAGGTGAAGGTGGTTTATCAGCCTTGCCTTTACCTTTGTCCTTCTTCGATGTCTTTGAAGAAGAAGCTGCATCTCTCACCTTCTTGTCTTCGTAGAGTTCTCCCAACATCTGCTGCATAGTCAAGAATTCTTGTTGAAACTGTTCATCACTCATCTTAGTTTCAGTGTTTTCACCTGCATCAGATCCTGTAATGTTCGACTTATGAATGACTCGTCGCTTTCCAATCTCTGGATCAATCTGCTCAAGGATTCCTTCTCCTCGTTGTGACTTTGACTTGGTTAACATTCAATGGACAATTCTACAAATGCAACCTGCTTTGATACCAAATTATATGATCTGAAATGATCATAATTTAAAACTGATGTAGAATTGATTAGCCATTATTGAATTGATTTCTAACCGAAAGTGCAGAAATCGAGAGAACCTCTTAAGAAGAAAGGCTTTATGACAGCTGATTAAACATAAGTAAGATGCAGAATAGAAGTGAAAACAACAAAAACACAGTGATACCAGACAACAAAATTGATTACAGAGTTCATCCCTGATGGACTACGTCTCCAGGTCCACTTTCAAGATGGGCGACTGCTTTATTAGGATTGAAACAGAAGAGGTCGATTACACAGAGATTTGACCAAGCTAAATGTGCATGCAGGAAATTTTGGTCACTATCAAAAGATATCTCTCTGAACCATCTTTCCAATACCTATCACGGTTCCCAATTCCAACTCTAGATGCTCCTGTTACACTGAAAATAAAACTACATATAACCTCCATAATCTACATACAAAAACCAAAATCACTCTAATGTCCACTTCAATGAGAAAACCTCCTTTTAACACCTTCCACGTACATTCAAAGCTCCCATGGCTAAGGTAAGCATGAATGGGTTTTATTTGAATAGGTAAAAACTCGGTCTTATAATTAGTTGACACCTAATATAAGTTTGTTTGGTCATCACATTAGTTTAATGTCGAATAACAATCAAAGTCCCACAATTGGACCATATATTAAAACTAAAACTGTAAACGGTTTGGCTGACCGAGTGGAGGGGAGACAACACATGTGACTACCATTTAACTGACCGCGGTTATCGCTAGACGATTCCGCTGTCTGCTAGCCAAAAATGGTGACGATGGTTGTGTTGCGATCACATGTTGTGGTTTACTCCACAGTCTTCGTTGTGGTGAACTGTAACCCTGACTGCCACGGTAACTACCCCCACCTATTCACATGATCATTGTTTTTGATGCAGTTGGCGATGCGGTTACGGCTAACCCTGATAGTCAATACTGCAGCAGTTCTGCCTGTTCACATATCCGCTTGATTGTTCACATGTTCAAACGGTCCTCACACGGTTTATTCCAGTGGTCAAGGGACTGTTATAACATTTATAATGTTTATTAATGTTTTAACATATTTCATAGCACGAGAGTCATTTAACTTAGGGTTTGTATTTTTAATACATAGTTTTGTATTTTTAATATGGTTAGGGTTTAAAACTTAGGCTTAGGTCTAGCATAGGGTTTTGATACATGGTTTTAGAATTTAGATTTTTCACCATAGGCTCAATACAATGAATTTGATGGGTTAGGGTTTTCGATTAGGTTTTGGATTAGATGTAGTTTTAGGGTTTAATACATAGTGTTCATTAAAACCTGATTACGATCATTTGTCACAAAGCGACATTCACCCAACACACGTCCTCATCACAGAGCCACTTTTGCAACATCATCACATGACAATAAACCATATTGAACCCCTGCAATGGATGACACACCCATTTCGATGATCAACGTGTGTGTGGAAGACAAAACCCAAATCCTGTGAGGTGAATGACAAACACATGTCGACGACCAAATCCTACGAGGCGAACAACAAACACATGTTGACGACCAAATCCTGATGATAAACACATGTCAACAGCCAAGTATAGAACCATATCAATTGAACACCATGAAAAACCATAGACATCACCTGAACAACCTAAACCATAAACAACACTGTTGAAACTAAACGACACCAGACTAAATTGCTGACGACGACACTTTACACTGACGATGAGCCTGTGAAACTGATCTGACGAGATCCTCCTCGATCACCCCTTAATCGTTTGCTAGCACCCACTGGAAAGAAGCACCAACTCCCTCCTTTTGTAGACACCTAATCGGCTTACCAGAAACATCATGTGAAGCACCAAATTCATGAATTTGTTGCAAGCACCAACTTGCAGCTCCTTGGATTTATGAAAGCACCAACTAGTAGGAGGAACCAACCCCAAGCCTTCCTCAGACACCCTAAGATGGAAGCACCAACTTCCTATATGTAGGATCCAACCCACACTTAATAAGGATCTAATGTTCACTATACTTGGCAGCCACTTTTCCTGATTTCAGCTCTAGGTTCCCCTCTACCTTCAACCCTTTGATTTTCTCAACATCCCTTATCATTTAAACCTCTATTTTTCTCAACAACAATCACTCATACACAACCCACACAACATTCTGTCCATACTACATCATCGTACTTTTGCTCTCAGCGCACTTCTATTCTAGAGGCTCTCTTGGCCTTACACAGTAGCACAGGCACTCTTGGCCTTTCACAGCATCTCAGGCACACTCTTGGCCTCTCTCAACAATGCTCACACACACGAAGCTCTCCACATGTCTCACTAATTACAATACTACTCTCCCCTAGTCGCTCCATTGAAATATTGGGTTTTGTTCCTCTGTTGCACAAGGAACAATGTTGTCTTTGTTGTCATTCCCATTGTCGAAGTGCATACTCCAAGCATGGATTCCCATACTACAATCACTTTTATTCTCAGACACGATAACTAAGTTAATTCAAGGAATTCGATTCTAAGCTATCTCCCACACTGAGAATTAAATCTTAGTCAAATTTCAGGATACAATAAGGCTCCCCATGTTTATTAAATTGATCACAGTGCTCTGATTGTACTATAGGCATGTCTTTGTTGGACAGTGATTAAAACTCTTGCACTTAGCCATATTTTCCATTGAATTTTTTGTGTCATGCAAGAAGGTTCAAGGGTGGCTAACTCTGTTTCAAGATAGGATCCATTAATTTTCTCCATTTCGATCATGATCCTTCACTGTCTTGAGTTAGAGTTCTCAGAATTTGCCATTGAATCAAATAACAATTTCAGCTACCGACTCATCCATGCATGTTTGACCAAACAATGGTCATAGCCAATTATGGTACAACTTCCAAATATGGTGGAACCCTGCAAAAGTAGTTGTTGACTCGTTCATGTCCACATGTGAATAGCCCTTTCTATTATGCACACAACACTTATTCCCATCTTGTTTTGGTGCTTAGCCTCTGTCCTACTCTTCCTAGCTCTTTTTTCTTTATATATAGATTGAAGGCCTATGGTCACAACAACATGCAAAACCAAGACCTAGGCCCTTTTTCAATTATATCCCTTAGCTCCTTCTCCACTAGCACCTGATTGATTTTCCACCATATGATCACTACCCATGACTATCGGCTAAGCCTAAAGGAGCTAAGTCGCTCTACACCCATCGCAAGCTTATTTCCATTGTTAATGGCATTGTGCCATTGGTCTCATTTCTCCTCGAAATGACCAAGGACTGGCACTAAGGACGGAGCTCCCAAGACCCAACGATTTTCCATGTCTTCTCTTTAAAAAACTTTAGGCTCCCCTTCATGGGCTTAGTTATCCCGTGGGGTCTGCCCATGCTTTCTCTAGCCAATCAAAAGCCCCTCTAGGATGAGTTATTTGACTGATGCGTCTTGACACTTATTTCCCAATGCATTCCCTTTGCTTGTTCATATCAAACTTTCAGGATCAATAGCTCCGAGATATCCCTATTTGGATGATATGTCCCAATGGGACCAATGTTGCACCTATGCACTAATTAAGACACAGTCGGGTTGAGTCAGCTACCACATTCACCTAACACTTCTTGTCTCATGACTCCACCTGTTCACCTTTCTAAACCTTCTGAGGTAGCCCTTCGAGGATGACATCATGCTAATGTCATAAACCCCGCATGACGCCTTCTGAGTGGTGACATGTGTCACCTGGATTTGGCCCATTAGGCCACCCAAAAACACAGAATTTGTCTGCCACATGTCCCCCATACAACCACGTCATGCTCACATCATATGCCACCATTATCTCCTTAAAGCCAAGCAATGTTTCCATGTGTCCCACTATCAGAGAGGAGAGAGAAGAGTCCATGAGGCATTTAGTTTTGCACCAATTTTCACCGGATTCAAGAACCGACTTCGACACCACTCTTAAGTGGATTATCGTTTTGGGAGGAGTGCCCTCAAAGTAGCTCTCTGCCATTGATCTGCACAATCAACTGTGTGGGAAATAACCTTTTGGCTCCTTAAGGCCCGACAGGGCTTCCGTATCAAGGCCCGTCAAAACACTACCACATGGCTTGATGCCTATCTCTTGGCACTTAACTTTGTGCGTCCTTTGCGATCCTCTGAGAAAGCCTTTGCAGGTTTTTATATCACTGTGGTAACCTCTTAGTGCCTTTATCATTGGCTTTCACTCCCAACCTTACCGCCACTGTGTCCTGACAGCTGACCCCTAGTACATTCACTATGTGCACATTAAGGTTGTATCATGCTTATACCGCCAGGAATCCTCCACTAGTCTAGGATATCAAGTGGGCTCTCCCTATGGCCAATAGGAAGCCTCTCCACTTCTATGTTTTCAAACCACGTCCTCCTGGCACTCCTTTAGTAGCTTTTCTAGCAACTCTGCCAGCTCTAGATGACTACCAAACTTGGTCACCACTTTGACCCAAGGCCACATTTAACTATGTAATGTAACTTTGGGGCACCTCAACTTTAACTAGCAATAACTCCTAATATAGGAGGTCATTTGTAGGCTTCCACATATCGTTGGGAAGCTCTGTCTAATAACTATCCAACTATGCCACTTCTAGGAGTATCTGATCTAAATTCCTAAGTCAAAATCTCCTCCAAATCCTGGGAATCCCACCCATAGTTATCATATTATGTCTTCTCCAATAAGCCTACTGCTATGATTATTCTCTACAAGAGACAACAACAACCATGGGACTCCTCCTGAGCTTGACACATCAAGCACATTAATACCATCATTTGGTGCCACTAGATTCAATGCTCATCTTGTTTACGTCAATACCAATACACTTGTTTCCACTAGCCATTAGACCATGCCAATAGTCCAACACATCTCCTAGCCTAACCATTGTCATGAATGCCAACACACTCACTACCACTATCCATCGAAGTAGTGCCAATTGTCCAACAATTCTCAAACTGAATAATTCTCATAAGAAGAGTCAGATTAGTAATGCATCTCATAAGTTATCTTATCATCTTATACTAGAGCATTTCATCATACCAACCAGCATTGTCACATAGAAAGGCCTTGATTAATAGCTCTATCTCTCCATAAGATCATAGCGCAATGTTGTTGATATCAATGACTGATAGAAACCATCATCATTGTCTCTCAAGGAACATACCCCACTTGGGTGTTCAAAGGGTACGTCCTTTTAGGACAATTACTATCTTAGAATAACACGTCCTTAAGGAATTTCCTCTTCAACTACTCTTGGCTATTAGATGCCCTACCACATCCTCAAAGAGTATCGAAATCAATATCAGATTCTTACCCAATCCTCCATTATATCTTCATAACATGAATACAATAATGATGTGTCTATTTCTCCCTCTCAACTAGGGAGGATATACTCATTCCTATAAAAAGGAATCTACTCAAGCTCCCTCTTAACCAGGGAATTGCCCAAGCTCCCTCTCAACTAGGGAGTGTTTCCAACAACAGCTCTCTACTCTTTGGTGGAGATCATGGTACTATTAGTTGCTTGTATATCTCCTCCTTTCGATGTCATGAATTTCATCTTATTCATTATGGAGCCTTCATCTTCTAGTTATTATTTGTAGGGAATTGACCATCCATCACTTTCTTTCAATGAATCATAGGATTGAACCAATAGTCATGTCATCCTTCTCTTTATTGAAAAGTAATCTTCTATTCCACATTTGTCTTTTCCTTCATAAAACTACCCCTTCCAATCCCATGAATACTAGTTGTCGGTGACATCTACAACTTTCTTTTGATAGCCCTATTTCAACCCAACCAGATGATTTCAAAAGTAAAAAAAAAAACATCAAATTAAAATTACCTTTTTATGATGGCCTTTTGTCATGACATCAACTTCATGCAAAATCAAAATACTGCACATGAATGACTCCATCTCCATGACTTTCAATTTCAAGGGTCTCCTTCCTTTACAAGCTTTATCAGGGTCTTCATACCTTCTCCTTGGAAATGTCATAGCTAATTCTTATATTTATCAGATGTTGATTGCTTATCTTATCTTACATGACAATAGTTGCATATTTCATGAACTCTTCTTCCTTTCTTCACATATGGCTTTCCTGGGAATTTCTATACATAGTTCCTTCATCTTGTTATCCACCTCATATTCCATATGAGGACACATTATGTTGATTTCATCTTATCAATATGTGAATTTCTATACATAGTTCCTTCATCTTGTTATCCATCTCATATTCCATATGAGGACACATTATGTTGATTTCATCTTATCAATATGTGAACTAGCTCAAGGCATATGCATTCATGCATACTTTTAAAGGAAGAGATCCTTCTATTTCGATCATGCTCGTGAGATAGAGCATTCAACCATGTTATCTACAACTATATGATGACATGAATTAATTTATCGAATACATACATACCTCTTTTCTCCTTTTGGTCATCTAGACTTACTTTGGAAACTTCTTTTCCTTGCTTGAAAGTACTTAAACCATCTTGACATGTTGCACTCCTTCATACCATCATCCTTCTAAACAATGGATCCACACAATGTGGAATGCTGACTATCAATGAGACATTTGCTTCTTCCAAGTAGAGGCGAACCTTCTAATGAATATTCCAATGGAGGATCTTTATTATCCTCATCTTGCAAACGCTCCTTCCTAATGACGATGGATGATGATTTCTTTCTATATTTTATCATCCTAGATTACTTTCTTCCAACCATATATACTACTACTTAGGTTGCCTTGTCATGCTTTCAATGAGGATACCATGAGCTACTTTCTTTCTATCATAATTATTGTTACAACCATGTAGACTTCTACTTCAGCTATTCTTTCAATCTTCTATAATGATACCATGAGCTCTTTTCTGCTTCAATCATATGCTTCTAATATGATTCCATATTTTAATATGATGCATCCTATCATACTTACAATAATTCTCATATTGGCTGAAATCTTTAACCATAATAGACGTCTTTTCACCTCCTACATCTCCTTGCTATGTACCTAAAGATAAAATGTGAGAAGTCTTACTAATGATGATCTGAAAATGGGGCTCTTAAGCTTCTTGTCCAACTTACAAGAACCTCTCCCACTTCCAAAATTTTAAATTTTCCCAAGCTTTAATGATTAACCAATGCGGAATTAATAAATGCTTGAAAATATAAGTGTATGCTTATATTTATTTTTAACAGATTATATGTTGTAAAATCTGTTGTTGTGCTGTAAATTAATGTGCTGAAACTATTGTATAAATACATATAATAGAAAATAAAGCAGCAACAAACAATCACACAGAAACAACAATTTAATTTTGAGTTCACCCACAACTCTCGGGCTACATCTCCGTGAGCTCTAGTCAACTCAACTAGGCTCTCTGGGATTATGGTATAAGTCCTTTTTACAAGCTCTTGACTTGACTTCTGTTTTTTTTCACATAAACAGTGGGTTCAGACACCATGTTATCCCTAGCTCTTGAAGCTCTGGCTCTTGGCTCTGGCTCTTGGCTCTTGGTTCTGGCTCTTTGGCTCTCACTCTGGTTCTATGGCTCTGGCTCTAGCTCTAGCTCTGGCTCTTCAGATCTGGCTTCTCGGTCCTCCCAACCTTTTGTGGCCCTCTCCGAATCCTCTGTCCTCTGTATTATTTGTGTTTTCATAACCTATTCAATTACTGTTTTCCTTTTTGCATCGAAACCCGACTGCTCATATAAAGAATTAGTTCACAAATAAATGAAACGGTGGGCGCGGGTAACCTAACTCCCCTGGCCTTTTTCCATTATTAATCCCCAAATCGAATACATAACGAATTACATATAAGACTCATGGAAATCTGACCTGAATGCCTCAAGTCAGAACTCAAATGGAATTAGTTGCATCATAATCCTTTTCAGGTCCGCATATCACAAATCGCCTATCGCATGGCCCGCGGCCAAACCCGAACAAAACCCCAAATAATGGAATATATGGGAAATACAAAGAAATCCGCCTGAAACACTCAAGGCCAGATCTCAAATGGCATTTAACTGCATTCATAAATCCTTTCAGGTCCACGCATCCCCATCGCATATCGCAATCGTTTTGCACATTGGATACGAGTCATGGCCATCTCCCATGGCACATTACGATGCAATAACTTATCGCTGATTGCAATCACATATCGCATATCGCCCACATTGCATGTCGCATATGTGAATGGACCGAGGTCCATTCAATGTTCAATGTAACGTTGCAATGTGATATCGTGGAGATTGTATCGCAATCGCTTGAGGCCTAAAGGTCCAGTCCACTCTGTTGGCTTTTCTCTAATGAAATAAAGCAGAGATTGCAATCGCATGTCGCTTGTTCTTCAGGCTTATTTTCCGCCCCTTATATTATTGCAATGTATATATATATATATATATAATAACAAGCCCCTATTCCACACCATCGATTGTTCTACTGCCTTATTAAGGTTTGCTTGTAAAAGTGTTTATCTCCATGATCCTCCACCTTTCCCCTTATGTTTATCCGAACTTGGATTTACATGCATTTGCGCCATTTAGCACCCCTTTTTTTCCTTTGTGAAGAAGATTTTGACTTAGAAGCCTATGCTAGATCCATTTTGGATCAAATGAAGATATCCCTTCTTCCTTCCTAAACTTATTTTCATCAAGTTCTTCTACTTCTTTGGTGACATGGGCTTCATTTATTTCCTTTCTCTTCTTGTTTTCCTTCTTTATTTTATGACAATATCTCTTGAAATTCCCATACTCTTGAAGTCCATAGCATTGGATTTTAGACATATCAATCCTTTTTTTTAGGACCAAATTTCCCAAACTTTCCTTTTCTCCTAGCCATATCAACAAATGATTGAACTTGTTCATTTGATCCCACATGGTTTTTTACCTTTGACCTAGTTTCTTAAATCTTACATAATGAAAAAAGTTCAATAAATAGGGTGGCTTCCTTCTTTCCATAGATGCTTGATACAAAGTTGTCTCATTCATCAGGCAGTACATTGAGCACAATGATGGTCATTTCTTTGTCGTAAATTATTTCCCTTAACTCTTGTATTTGGTCTCTTATTTGTGATACCCTCATAAGGTATGAGGATATACCTTCTTCTTTTGATACATTCATATTGTATAACTCAATTCTCAAAGATATAGCTTCTCTTGTAGCTCTTATAGAGAACAATTATACTAGCTTGTCATATATTTCTTTTGAATTCTCCAACTTTTCTACATAAGGGATGAGGGAATCCTTAATTGATTCTATAAGGAGTATTTGAGCCCTCATTTCCCCTTTCATGTACTTCGATGGTGCTTGAGCTTCCTCCTGTGATGGTTTAGAGATTGAACCTTTAACATGAGGATTAAGTCTATCCTCTTCTTCCATGCAAATAAATTTGATGACCCAACCAACTTATTGCTTTCCTTGTAGAATGAAGTCATTTTGGTAGATTCATACATAGATATAAATATACTTACTAGTCAAGTGAATATGCTCCTTTGATTATGATATATTTAATTTGATGTCTTTCTTGATTATGATTGATGATGTTTGCTTCCTTGAAGATAACAATACTTATTTTTCTAGAGAGGTATTTCTTCAAATATGCTTGAAATGTTATCCTTTCTTCAAAGAGAGGGATATCACCTTAATTTCTTTGATTATAATGGAAATGCTTCTTCTTGCTTCCTTGGGATATAGAAATTTAGAATATGGAGACTTGCTTCAAATGTGTAGTCCTACTTTGATTGAGTGGAGATAAGGTCCTTGAAAATAGAGTCTTTCAGGTCTTCTTCTTGATTTTTCTTCTAGATGGTATGATCCTTGTGACGCTCCTTAGATGCTTTTGATGATAGTACTTGAGCTCGACCCTCGTATGTCCTTCTTCAATATGCCTTGTCCTTCTTGTTGTAGTCACCCTTGCTCTTACTCCATGTTGAGAAATCTATTGGTAGCTAGATTAGGTGATTTATCTTACTTTGATAACTGCTTGTGATGTGTTTTTACTTTAGTTTGATTATTTTATTATTTCACTTGATTATGATTAGTGTTCTTTCATCCAAAAAATACCAAACAATAAATAATAATGGGACAAGAGGACACAATAGGCTATCAGCAAGGGCCAAAACCTCTCCTTATGGGAGGAAAACCCATAAGAACTCTTCTCTTCTTATAGAACTTCAAATGATGAATTCCAAGACCTATGACCCTTGACTAAGACCCCGCTAATGCCAATTCAACCCTTCCTCTTTGATGATATTTTGTTCCAATCACTTCTCTAGCAACTTTGACCCCAACAGTTTCTTCTGGAGAAACCCTAGCTCTTTCACATGTGGCGAAGATGGTGATTTCCTTCTTCCTTCTTCCTTCTTCCTTCTTCCTTCTTCTTCGCTTGACTTGGTTCTTCCTTCTATGGAACTCGACTTGCAAAGTATACCCTAATTTGACTTCTTGTAGCGTGTCTGCAATTCAGTCTAGCTGTTGCAATAGGTGCCCTAATTATTTCACACGTCTAAAGGATATTAACCCAGAAACTTCGCTTTTCTCCTTCTCTTTCTTTTTTAGGTACTCAACTTCCCAATTAATTGAGAGGTGTAAAATTTTTATATAATTTCCCTCGCAAATCCCAATTACCCTAACCTGATCAACACTAGATTCCTTGCCCCAAAATATAACCTTGTCATCAACAAAAACAATTCTATCACCCTTATCTTCTAGAAAAGAAATAGACAATATGTTTTTATTCAAACTTGGAACATATAGAATGTTGTTGAGGTGAATACTTCAACCAGACACAATCTCCAGCAAAGTATATCCAATTCCTTTCACTCGATAACTCTTCTTGTCTCCAATATTGATCGAATGGGAGGAGGTTCATTTTGACAAACTCTAGAGTTGATTGCATTCACTTGTCATATGTTTGAGAGCACCACTATCAATAGTACACACATTATTATCCTTGAAAGTTCCAGATAAAGTGGAGAATAAAATTACATCCATCACTTATTTTGCTAGCTTGGATATGATCATGTTGATGGGTTGAAATGTACCGTCAACAATTAGGGGGTCTCCATGGTGTGAAGTCCCAATTAGAACTAACATCATTTCGAATAGGAGTCCCATCCAGTATGTGGGCCCAACTACCACCGTGAATTTTTACACTCTTGGTTATCAAATGAGAAGGTGTCAGATTGGGGACAAGAACAAAATTCCTAGACAGTGAAACAAAATCAACCCAAGATTGACAAACTACAAAAAGAAGTACAAACAAGTCTCAGCAGCAATAAGAATAGGTATGCCATGAGAGGGATCAGTGACCCAAAACCCAATCAGATATACATAAACAAGAACATGCTAGAAGTTAATTGCAAAGTAGATCATAATAGATCATCAATATTGCAAGAAATAAGTAAACATGGGTTCGAAAGCAAAACATACATGCAACAAATATGAACGACTCCATAACATATTTCATATATGAAAGCACACATACAAATATAGTGGAATTAACATACAACCAATACAACCACCATGAGTAAGCATGGGAATTAGTGGCAAACATGAAGACAATCTTATTAATGTTGCTGCAACTTCAAGTACATATCTTGAAATTAGTCAAAACCCAACAGTGGAACATGGGTTGCTCATACCATTTCCCAATGCAAAACCCTAGCTTCACTGTAACTCCACTCTGTTAGCTGCCAAGAGCTTAATGCCTCTAGCTCTCAAGCATAAATAAACTATACAATCCTAGCATCAACTCAAGTGATAAAATCCCCTAGGACAATGAGGCATGAGGGAACATTTATAGAGATGAGGTGATTTTTCACCTACTGTGACCCTTGACCTTCCCTCGTGACTCTTGAACTTCCTCGCTATTCTCTCATGCCTATTGTTTAGTACATGTTGAATTGATCCCAACATAATTGTTGATATCATGATGAGAATATTTTCACACTGATAGAAGAGAGGATGTGAGGAGAAAAAGAAGTCTCGAGAAACCCTAGGGTTGGTTCTTGTTGCCAACATTGTCATGAAACCATGAAAACCTACATGAATGGTTGAAATTATTGTCGTCATGTTTCACTTGCATCCAATCATCTTATGTCGTTGTGTTCCTAACATTGCCACCAAGTTTTAGGAGCCTGAATGGTTCTAGTTTCAATCTCGTTGAAACCCTAATTATGTAGCTTTTGTGAAAACCCTATCTCCCTTTTCTAAGTAAACATTCTTGCTTTTCTTTGCAATCTGCCATTCAGTTTTACATAATGCCTAGGTAGTCACATAGATCCAGTGAGAAGTCCTAGCTTCTTCACATAGACCAGCATTCTCCTCCCTTATCTCTACTTGGATTTTCTTTTCCATCACTTTTGGTCGAGAATCCACATGCATAAAAATCATCTTCTTCCATATTTCAATCCTGAAAACACACACATATATATTAGCCAGGAACCAAGATGAATACATCTTAATAGAATACAAAGAAATTACCACAAATAACCATTAAAAGATTGAGGGTTTATAGCCATGAGGTGTTGATATGTTACTACTATGCTCATTCTTCTTTGGTTCTGTGACCACATATGTAGCATAATTTATCAAAGTGACCTCTCATAGCCTTTAGCATGCCCTTTATCACACACACGATCCCTTATAATAAACACTTTTTTTATTGTTTTCATGGGCCACTCAAAATTCCTTATTTAATTTGTATTATTTGTTCTATTATCTAAACAATATGACATACTTGGCATTGTAGTGTGATTATGCAGAAGAAAGTAACTTCCAAAGAAACAATTGTACTAACAATACATGTTAGTCTTTAATGGTTGTTCATGGGCACTGGTATTGTTTTTTCACTTGACAAATTAATTCATGTGACCGGGGAAAATATCGCTTGATAAAATTCTTCCAATGCATGGATTTAACACAGCTCGAGCCAACGTGTCCTCATACTATCTTCATGCAATGTAATTCCACAAATAAATTGTGTATGTTGTGTTAGGGTTTGGCAAATTACTCATTGTACTGATCCCCCATTATATTCTTTCTTCTTGAAGAGGCAATGGAAAGAGGATCTCATGTGGTCACACAGTCACTGAAGAGGATGGTTCACACCAGTTTTTAGCTTCCTCAGGCACGATTTTGCAGCTTAGAAATTGGGAGAGGTCACAGAGTCGCTGAAGAGGATGGGTGACTGACACCACAACAAAAACCTGTGATTAGCAGCCCTTTTTTCTTCCTTTTTTTGCATCTAGAGCCCATTTTTTGTGCTATTGTGTCCATTTATGATGCAAGAGCATTCAACTCAACATCATTATTATATTCTAGTAGACATAGGGGGTCTTGGGTTTCAAGGAAACTGGTTTCCTAAGTATTGAATTAATGTAATTATTTAATGTTTTGAGTGATTTTAATGAGAATAGGAATTAATTGAATGTTATGAGGCATAATTGTAAATGTTCTCGAATGTAGGAGAACGTGAGAGATTTAGGATAGTTGAGTGATGAGAGGATTGAGAATTGATTGTAAATCTTAGATTAGGAGTCAGTTCATGATTTTGTGGATTTGAGAGAATCCTTAGGGATGAGAAAGAGATTTTAGGATTCTATTGAGAAGCTTATCGATCTAAACTAGAAATTGGTTTTAGAATCCCTTTGTATAAATGTAAGCCTAAAAGGCATGATCAGAGGTTAGGGAGGTTAGACAGAGAGAGAGAGAGTTAGATATTTAGTTGTGTTTGTAAGCCTACAGGTAGATGATGATCAGAGGCCATTAATTAGAAGATTGGGTCGAGGAGAGACAAAGAGTCTCATTATGCAATTGTTTGTTGATATATATCTATATGTACAGAGATTCAATTTCCATTTGTATAAGTGTGTTGTTATAAGTATCAATGGTGTGATGAGTGAGTTAGTGTTTTCTGCATAACAGAGTTACAGGTGGAGTTCAGCAAACACACAGAGAGAAGCATGATGAAGAGGATCTTGATGGATCATTGAATCCATTAGAAGGATCAAAGTCAAGCTTACGAGGGAGTGCGCAATGAAATAGTGGAGGACCAAAACCCAAAGAAAACCCAAGAACCACAGTAAACATTGAAGAAATGGTGAAAAACCAAAGTAAAGAGGTGGATGAAAGAATGAAGTATCGTTGAAAAACAACTGTTGGATCTAACAGATCAACAAACAGGATCCAATCGCAGAGGAGGTGGAGGAATATCGCATCGGCGGATTTATACACAAAAGTGGTATATCGGGTGGAGCAAAAGTGGTAAGTGCTATTTAGAGGAGTTCACCCGATCCCACTTATTAGTTGACACATAGCACTCAGGTGGAGAGAGAAAACCGCTTTTTCGGGTGGTTATTCTCCATGCTACTTGTCCACCCGAAATCATCATGGACCGTTGGATCCATGAAGTGTGTATCAACGACGGAGGATTTGTTGAGCAAGTTTGTTGATCGATTGAATTGACAACTATCGGATCAGGATCCAGATCAACAGTCAAGATTTGATCGACAATAGCATTTTGACAAAGTCAAATAACGGCAAGCAGTGGAATGACAATGTGCTGATAGCGATATTGTGATATCGTCGATAAGCCAATGAAACCAATCGGAGATCAGAGGAGGAGTAGCGCAATGGAAGGTTTGAGATGGAGATGAACCCGACGATATTTATAGGGCGGGTTATATAATTTTAAAGTTCGGCCTTAAGTGTCTCGGGGCGGGTTTTCCCGTGTAATTCTTGTATTGCGATAAAGTGTTGTGTCCCAAATTTTAAAGGCCTAAGAGCATATTTAAACACTTCCGATAGTGGCATATCGAATGCGGAAGGGGTGACATGTAGTGAGGCACAGAAGACTGCGATCAGCAATTGCGATAAAGGGAGCCTCAGGAAGTGTGCAAAGTCTGTATTAAGGCGGAAAGGTGAGTTCACATATGTTTTATGTGTATTCTTTTATAAATGGATTAAAATGTCGATAAACAGGATTGGAAGGGCTAGACTATGTGGTTAATAAATAAATCATTCCACTTGAATTCTAATTAAGGGGGCCTTAAGCCATTGTTCAGTTATAATAAATCTTTGACCGGATGGTCATATAAATTCCTGGGGGAGGAAAATGGTTTATTGCATAGGTTTATGCATATTTTGGGTAAAGAAGGGGTAACCCTGTGTCATTTGGTATCAGAGCAGAACAAAGAAATTATGTGTGAAAGTTTCTTTGGAAGAATTTAGAACAGAAATATTTGGAAAGATGTGTATGCGGGCAAGGGAGATCAGATTCTAATCTGACAGTGAAGCAACCAGAGTAAAGCTGGGAGATTGGTAAGAGGAACACTAATCTTGATATTTCTGCATTTTGATAGAATGTTTAGATTTTGAGAAAAGTAGAGCAAATGATTTATGGCCAATGAATATGTATAATTGGAATTGTGAAATGCTTGAAATTGAAATTGGAGAAGAACAATTAAGTTCTTAGAGGTAGGTGAGTAAGAATTAAGAAGAGATTGCAGAAACATAAAGAATACAAAGATGTTTTGAAGAATGGAGATTCACTCGAATGTGAAGAGTGGGTGGAGAAACCATGCATGTATTGTTTTATTTATCTCTGATTTGGGTTTTGCTAGATAAAGAAATAGATTTAAGATTGATAGTTGCAGCTAATGAAGTATCTCAGCAAAAGAAGGTCAAGTCTTAAGAAGAAGTAATGGAAGAAAACTCAGCAAAGGAGAAATTTTTGTTGATAGCTAAGCTTTGCCAAGATAAATCCAGAATATTGGAAGAAAGAATCAGACTCTAAATCTAATTGACAGTGGCTGAATATTGAGAATTTGTGCATTGCAAGCATGAAGATCTGTTGAAACATATTTGCAAAAATGGTGAGATCCTGAAGGTAGGTGAAGGTATGCAAATTTGTCTAATGATTAGCAAATATTGAATGAATGATATTTAGAATAGGATTACAGTAGTTAAACTGTAAGAGGGACTTTGTAAGCTCTTGAAGTAACATAGTTTGAAGAATAGCTGAAGGCTAGTGGAAAGAACAGTCCATTAAAAATTGCAGGTGAATGGGAGGACAAGATCAGACATAGATCTTAAAGGTGAGGTGATATGTTCTTATTTTAATTTGAATTGAAGATTGGAGAGTTTTGTTCTTTATGTTGAAGCACGGGTAGCAACAGAGGAAGGTGAGAAGATTGCAGCAACCTAGAGCGGGGAGTGCTCAATTGGTTCCAAAGGAAAGAACCAGAGAAATGGCAACAGATTGAGCTCAGAGGAGAGAAGCTTAGTGAGGAATATGTAGCAAGAAGGAGACTTGTTACTGCAGGGGTATTGTTGCAGCTCACAAAGGCAGTTCCACAAAGGATGTAGGTAGAATTGCTAAGACATAAAAGACGCTGGTAAGAGTTTCTAAGTGAAAGCAAAAATGTGGCAGAACCTTGAGGAATTCTAATAGAGATTGGATAAAGAGGACAGTTGTGTTCTTGGAAAGTACAGATGAGTTGAAGCCTAGAAGGAGCAAAGAGAATTTCTCAAAGGAGGTTCCAGAGATAGAGAACCAATTGCTTTTCAAAATACCAAGTAGAGAGGAGAGCTTGGTGAGGTAAGTGGCAACAGGGCAAACTTACTATTGTAGATGCTTTAGTGCAGCTCATAGTGAGTGAATGAGGAACTCATAGAGATAAACAGGATGATGACTAGTGACAGTCATAACAAAGGTTCTGAAAGAAACCACAGCCAAGGACAGAAGAAAAGAGATGCCAAGGCAAATGGGATACATAGACAGTTAAGTAAAGAAGAATATGAGAGGGAGAAGGTTGAGATAGCAGTTCAGCTTGAAGTATTAATGGAAATGTTGCAAAGAAATGAAATGGACCAAAAATATGGTTATGTCATGAGAAAGAAAGTGAAGTGGTAGAGGCTACAAGAGATGAGGGAAAAACAGGTGAATATGCAGTTGATAAAGGAGCTAAGGGAACTTGAACATATTGTAGATTCCAAATTGAAGACAGAGAAGCTCGAAAGAGTTGAGCTACAGCAAAAGCGAGATGCTGAAGAAGATGTTGAAGTTTCGATATGTGAACCAGAACGTGGAACATTACTTTTTGAAAGTGATGAAGAGACAGAGGAGTTGGATCATATGAATGATTCAAAGCAGTCAGAAGACTTGATGATTAAAGCATCAAATGAGACCTAAATGTCTTGTATTTTTAAAATTAATGATTTATGTATGATTGTAGGTTTGGAAGAAGATAGGTAGTCTTTTAAAGCTGTCAAAAATGTGGAATAAAACCTTCCAGAAGGTGAAAGTTTTGAAGCAGAGTATGACAAGGAGACTGGAAAAGAATCAGTTCAGTACAGAGGACAAGTGCTAAAAGACGTCATTGAAACAGATGATGAGAAGGAGAGACTAGCTCACAGTCTCGAGAGTTCTTTGAATTTGAATCAGCATACTGATATGCTAACAGAAGAAGAGAGATCAGAGCAACATATTGAAGGGTTACCAAAGGAAGAAGAGGTACAGAGGCCTTATATTATTTATTATGATGATTGTATTATACTTGAAGATTTTTTTGCGGAAACTGGAACATATTTGGCACAAGTGGACAGCCAAATGAAAGAAGAAGAGGAAGAACATCTACTGAAGGATGTTAATAAAGATTTACCAGAGGAAGAAAGACTGTGTAATGATGGGTAAATAGCAAATGAAGATATGAGAGATTGTGTAAAATTTCCAAAGTTTACTCCAAGTAAAATCATTGAGTTATATAGAGAGTTAGACTTTCAATGGAGGAAGTTAGAAGAGTAGAGGATAGGTGTTCAGGATAAATTGTTGAAGAAGGATGACAAAGAAGTTATCATAAATAATAATCAGGAAGATGTTGACAAGTGCAGAAAACAGAAGTAGGAAATTGTTCTGAAAGACAATATAGCAGCAGCAGAAAAGGTGCAAAATAACAATAAAGAAGAGGGGAAGGATGAAAAGGAGGCGATCAGGATAAGTGAAGAACAAGAAAAAAGGAGAGTCCATCAATGAAGAGATGAAAGCAATCAGCAAACTGAGGATAAACTGGAGAGAGAAATTGAACTAATAAGAAGGTTAATGATGAAAGCGTCTCAAAAGAAGACAACAGCAACAAAGGAAAGGAGTAAAAAAAAGAGGAAGATAGTAGCAGACTATGAAAGCAGGGCAAGTGGAGCATTGTAGCATAAGGTATATACCTAGAGAAGAGTAGCAAACAACAACAACAATAGAATAATGGACAAGCAAAGACAAGTTACAAAATAAAGTCTGGGATCCAGGAGGAATCAATTATCCATACTTATGACCAGGAGGTCATAAATTTTCTTACTTGAGGAGTCTGATGTAGGAGCATTCAGCTCAACATCATTATTGTATTCTAGTATACGCAAGGGGTCTTGTGTTTCAAGGCAGTTGGTTTCCAAAGTATTGAATTAATGTAATTATTTAATGTTTGGAGTGATTTTAATGAGAATAGGAATTAATTGAATATTGTGAGGAATAATTGTAAATTTTATCGGATGTAGGAGAACATGAGAGATTTAGGATAGTTGAGTGATGAGAGGATTGAGAATTGATTGTAAATCTTAGATTAGGAGTCAGTTTGTGATTTTGTGGAATTGAGAGAATCCTTATGGATGAGAAAGAGATTTTAGGATTCTATTGAGAAGCTTATGGATCTAAACCAGAAATTGGTTTTAGAATCCCTTTGTATAAATGTAAGCCTAAAAGGAATGATCAAAGGTTAGGGAGGTTAGAAAAAGAGAGAGAGAGAGAGAGTTAGATATTTAGTTGTGTTTGTAAGCCTACGGGCAGATGATGATTAGAGGCCATTAATTAGAATATCAAGCCAAGGAGAGACAAAGAGTCTCATTATGTAATTGCTTTTTGATATATATATGTACAGAGATTCAATTTCTATTTGTATAAGTGTGTTGTTAAGTATCAATGGCGGGTGATGAGTGAGTTAGTGTATTATGCATAACAGAGTTGTAGGCGGGGTTTGGCAAACACACAGAGAGAAGCATGATGAAGAGGATCTTGATGGATTGTTGAATCCATTAGAAGGATCAAAGTCAAGCTCAGGAAGGAGTGCGCAGTGAAACAGCAGAAGGACCAGAACTCGAAGAAAACCCAAGAACCACGGTAAACATTGAAGAAACGATGAAAAACCAAAGTAAAAAGGCAAGTGAAAGAATAAAGTATCATTGAACAGCAACTGTTGGATCTAACAGATCAACGAATAGGATCCAATCGTAGAGGAGACGGAAAAATATCACATCGGCGGATTTATACACAAAAGTGGTATATCGGGTGGAGCAAAAGTGGTAAGTGGTATTTAGAGGAGTTGTAGGTGGAGCAAAAGTGGAGAGAAAACTGCTTTTTTGGGCGGTTATTCTCCGTGCTACTTGTCCACTCAAAATCATCGTGGACCGTTGGATCCACGAATTGTAGATCAACGGCGGAGGATCTATCGAGCAAGTTTGTTGATCGACTGAATCAACAACTGTCGGATCATGATCCAGATCGATGGTAAATATTTGATCGGTGATCACTGTTAGGACCCCACTATGTATCATTTTGCTATATATTTTGATACCACTTTACCTTTATAACCATGTATCCCAGTATCATTTTCATTCACTTTTTCCCAAGGTATACAAAAACCTCTTCTTTATTATATGATTAATCTGTTTTACATTTAATTCCACAATACTCTTATATTTTATCATTAATTGAAGTATATCGTTGCTAATACAAATCCAGAGGTTGCAGATAAGCATTGCGGCCGTTGCTGAAACAGCTGACTCTGTTGCTGAAACAGCTGACTCCGTTGCTGAAATAGCTGACTCAGTTGCTGAAACAGCCGTCAAACACGCAAATTTTGTTGGCAATTCTGGAAGAGCTTTTTGAAGAATAATGGCAGTAGTACGAAGACATGATTATCTGGATCATCCTGAAGATAGCATTCTTGTTATCTCCATTGTAACAATATCTTTTTATGAAGAACCGAATAATCCTGTTTTGGGGAAAAAGAACAGATTTGAGATTTTCTCTCATGTAAACTGTAAATGATGTCTCCTCTTTAAAAAGAGGAGACATCATCATTAGAGGGGGGGTCATTGTAAAAGCTAGAGGAGCATACTGTGTGAGGACTGGAGCTAGTCTCCATTTGTAATGTATCAGTGATTGTGACAGATGAATAAATCTCTCTTTTGATCGTTCCAATTTAATTCTTTCTCCCGGGGAATCTTGTGAGAAGGAAAGGGCCCGCCTTCCTCACAAGATTCGCCCATTGGTTCTTGTAGATTGTTCAATTCTTTATATGTTTGCACTTCATTTTGATTCTGTTGTTAGACACTGGTTACACAGCTTGAGTAATACTCTGTTTCCTTAGCACTGCATATATTGAATGCTTTCACTCTTAGCAGTAGAGATATCTGTTTCTGTTTGATTGCATGAATGAATGATGTTGGGAGATAGGTGCTGAAGATTCCTGCATACAGGAATAGGGTTCTGCCCCCATTAATTGCTTTCCTTTATCTGCAGTGTGAGTAGAAACAAGAGAACAGGTGCTGAAGGTTCCTGCTCACAGGAATAGGGTCTTGATCTCTTGAGTTTACAGTGTGATTAGGTGTTAGGCATCAGGTGCTGAAGTTCCTCACTAAGGAATAGGGTCCTATTCCTGCTGTGATCGATTGATTTCTTTCCTTACATATTGATTTCCCTTTTATTTGAATCGTAACTGCAATAGAGGGATTATCTTCGTTATAACTTAATTAACTTCAGCTTTGATTAAATAGAGTGTGAATCAGTAGATTTGTGAGATTAATAACTGTGTGTTCTTTCTTTTACTACAACATTGCTTCCGCTTTTGAAATTGAGCATATCCAGTGCGAGACTACCTTTGAAATAAAAAGACTTCCTCGGGTTGACAATTTATGTGGCGCTTGAATTGTGGAAACAATTAAAGCGACCAACATTTTGGCACCGTTGCCGGGGAAGGTAATTATAGATTTCAAAAGCATTAATCTTTTCCTTTCAAATGTGCAGATTGTATGAGAGGACGCGGAAACCAGAAGAAAACTAACCCCACAGGTGGCAAAGGCTGGGGAGGACGAAAAACTTTTATCGACGAGATTGTATCAAAGGCTGAATCATTGCAAAGATTAAGTTCTCGAAAGTCAAAACTTCAGCAATCACCCCAGTCAGATTATAAAACAGAGGAAGTTGTGGGTCCTGAAAATATAGAAGAACCAGCAGTAAGTGCTGGAGAGTCAGGGGAAAGTGCTAGTAAATCAGCAGAATACATTGAGGAAATAGTAGAGAGCGTTGGACGACCGGTAGAAATCGTCGAAGAGCCAATAGAAGATTCTGACGATCGAGCAAGTGCAGTAGGAGAGCCAACAATGGAAGGAGACAATGAAGGTCTCTTTGGTGGAAGACGTGTAGAGCCCGAAGGGGAAAGAAGGGATGAAAATTCCCTCTCTACCTTGGGATTTCCTATCAGTGATCTCCCTGCAGGAACAATGAAAAATATTCCATTGTTTGCTTTACCTAACTTTCATGGTTTATCCTCCGAAGATCCGGATGAGTTTCTTTTCGAATTTGATATATTATGCAGAAGTTATGATTATGTTACTAACGCTCAAAAGTTGAAACTGTTTCCAGCTACCTTAAAAGGGAATGCTTTAAGATGGTTCATGAGCCTTGGAAGTTAGGTAATCACAACATGGGAGCAGATGAAATGAAAATTTCTGCTTAAGTATCAAGACTACTGCCGGACGAAAGAAAAGAAGGATGAGTTGTTCAATATGGCACAAAAGCTGGATGAGAGTTTGGAGGACTATATAGAAAGACTGCAGTACAATATACAGAGGTCTGATCATCCGGATATAAGTAAGGAAATTAGCAAAACAATATTACTCAGAGGTTTAAGGGATGATTGTTTAAATATGTTAAATATGCTTGCCAAGGGAGATATATCCAAGGAATCATATGATGAGATTTGTGAACTTGCTAAGAGGTGCTCTAGAGGAGCTGCAAGAAATAGAACAAGAGATTCCACCTATTCAAGAGTGCAGAAATCAGCCAATGGAGGAGCAACAAGAGCTGAAATAGGTAATTTACTGGAAGAATTTAAAACTGAGATGCTAAGTTCTTTTGCTTCACAAATTGACACTTTGCAGGTTAAGAAGAAGCAGGCCGAAGCAGAAGCAACCCTGGCTATCTTCTGCCCGAAGTGCAGAGACAAACATCCACTGAGGGAATGCCCAATGAATAAAGTACCAATTTGTACCCTTTGTGAGAAAGATCATGAGACAGAGCAATGCCCATCTCTGCCAGGAATAAAAGCAGCATTGCAGCCAACGGAAGAGGAAGCTGAAGCAGTTTACCTGCTAACACAAAGAAGACAATGGCAACCAAAAGGACAAGGTATGAACTCTAGTATGCCATTTAATCGTTGGAACAATTTTTCTGCTTTTAGCCAAACAAATTACCCTCCCTTCAACCAAACAAATTACCCTCCCTTCAACCAAACAAATTACCCTCCCTTCAACCAAATGCAATATCCATTCTTTAATTTCCCACCCATGCAGCAAATGCAAAACCCTCCCTTTGTTGATCCTTCAATGTGGACTCCTTGGCCTCCCCAACAGCCATCTTCTTTCAACCCCTGGAATCCAAATTGGAGAAGTCAACAACTCCCGTGTCCAAATCAGATGCCTCAACTCCAACAAACACTCCCTCTGCCATCAAATGCCCAGCCAAATAACCAGATGAGACCCCAGCTGCCTGTGCAACCAAATCCTAACCCCAATAATAAAGTTGTGCAAGTCATTGATATTAAGGATCAGTCTATATTTCCTACTACGCAATGCAATGATATTCATTTGAGATCTGGGAAAAGAGTAGGGCCTATTATTGATGATATAACTTCTTCTGATTCAGATAAAAACGAAACTAAGAAACATAAAGTAGTACAATCACCTCCTAACAAGAATGTTGAAATAACAGAACTGCCATTCCCCGAGCGTTTGGTTTTAACCAAAACAGCTGAAACACCTGCTTTTAATTTCCTAGGGGAATTGCAAAATTTGTATATTAAAATTCCACTTTTACAAGCATTAAGAGATGTACCAATCTATGCCAGAACATTAAGGGATATTTGTGTTAAGAAACCTGGTAGGAAAACCAAAGACCCCCTTACAGTACATGTGATGGGAGACCTGTCTGCATTAATGTCCGGAAAAGCTCCCCCTGTCAAATATGGTGATCCCGGCCATCCTACTGTCACGGTTCAGATTGGTAAAACAATAATTCCCCAAGTTCTGGTAGACTTAGGTGCTACGATTAATATAATGACTCTTGAAACCTCACAATTGTTACAGCTGAATAACATAATCAGAGATACACCCACCATTTTAGAGTTAGTTGACCGTTCTACAATTAAACCTGAAGGAATTGTTGAAGATCTACTTATTTCAGTTGAATCCTGGAAATACCCAGCTGATTTTGTGGTATTGCAGACTAAAACAAAGCTGGGGGACATCCCTTAATTCTAGGAAGGCCTTGGCTGGCCACAGCTGATGCTTTTATTAGTTGCAGATCTGGTTCAATGACAATTTCGAATGGTTATGAAACAAAACAGCTCACTCTTTATCCGCAGGCCACTCCGGTAGTTAATAATGAAGATTCTATATGGATGGATTATGATGATAATGCTGTTCAGCCTATTCTAACCATAGGACAAGCTTTGACTCTTAAAGACAATACAGAGGATGAGATAATCAATAATTTCATTTGTGAACCTTCTTCTGTCATTGCTGAAACACACAATCAATTAAGTGCAATTTTTGAAACTGATGCGCAAGAAAAGATTGAATCTGAAAATTCATCTCAGACTCTAACCACAATTTCATCTAAAAGCATAACAGTTGAAATTGAGCCCCGCAAGACATTAAACATAAATCCTGACCTAACAGATGTTCAAAAGCAGCAATTAATGAAGTTATTGCATGAATATAAGGAGGCATTTGCATGGGATTACACGGATATGAAAGGTATTTCTTCTGAATTATGTACTCATCGAATTTACATTAAAGAAGGGTGCCGACCTGTTTGTCAACCCCAAAGATGAATGAACCCCAATTTACGAGAAATTGTTAAGGAAGAACTTCAAAAGTTGCTTAATGCAGGATTTATATACCCCATATCTGACAGTGAATGGGTTTCCCCATTAGTAATGGTCCCTAAGAAAAGCGGGAAATGGAGAGTATGTGTTGACTACAGAGCTTTAAACAAAGCCACCCAAAAGGATCACTTTCCTTTACCCTTCATTGACCAGGTGTTGGAAAGTCTAGCAGGGAAGAAATTCTTTTCTTTTCTGGATGGATTCAGTGGGTATAATCAGATAAGAATTTCACCCCAAGACCAAGACAAGACCACGTTCACCAGCCCCTGGGGAACTTTTGCCTATAGAGTTCTTCCATTCGGGCTATGTAATGCACCAGCAACTTTTCAAAGAGCTGTTATAGGAATTTTTTCTGATATGCTGAATGATTCTATGGAAATATTTATGGATGATTTTACCCCTTATGGT
>APFE031430364.1:224552-241186 GCA_000404065.3 Pinus taeda | reverse complement strand
TCCCGAACTTAGCACTTTCTTACCATCTCCATATTAACCACTAACATTATTATTTAGCTCCCTATTCTTCCCGTCCCATTATTAATATTAAGTAAAATTCCCCTATGTAATATCCCTCCCCCTGGTTGAAAAATAACCATAACAGTTCCCGAGAATTGTTCAGTTTATCAGAAACTAAGCAAGAACCCTGACCTCCAAACCACCTCCCGGATACTATGGACTCCTTCCAAAGTATCAAGTTCCCCCAAGGTAATTGAACCCCTTCCGAAACCTCAAAAGCCCTTCACACCCACTTACCTTACTTTTTCTCCTCAAAGCCGTTTTCGCATCGCAACCTCGCACTCTCACATTCATGCAAAACATTGCCCATCCGTCCCCCACCGATGCGATATCGGCGATCGGCGATCACAAATGCCAAGTGTCCAATCCATTCACCTCTCCGTCTCCGCCGATGCGATATCGCGATATCGCATATCGGCAGTCGCAAGCACCAAATTCCCAACCCAATGATCTCCCTCCTTCCCCGTCGACGCGATATCGTGATATCGCATCGGAGTCTCTTCACCACAGTCCATCTAGTATCTCACCACGTCGCGCTGTACCAGGGACCCACAGCTGACATCATCCACCATACAGTCGGCGCCATGCTTACGTCAGCAGCCAGAAAAGCCGAAAAAAGCTTCGCACAGGGAGAAAAAATCGCACTTCGGAGCTCTAGATCAAGAAACAGAGGCAGTTTCTGATGCGCGAATAGCGGCGAAGTGCTATTCGCGCATCGCTACGGGAAATAGGCCATTTCGAGGAATCTTCAGGGAATCTTCTGATTGCCGAGCCCACTACGCACCGAAAGAGCCCGAAAATCACCCAATCGTGTCAAAGGATCCGATTTGAGGACAGCAGCAGATCAGTCACAGAGTTTAAAGTGTATCAGATCAAATCAGCAGGTATCAAGCATGTCAAAGAGTATCAGTCGACGATGGGAATCATCAATGTAGCGGCAAAGTGTATCAGAGAATATCTTGAGAAGCGGCCGAAAGCAAGAGAAAATTGAATATCTTCTAGCAGATTCATAGAAGGAGAGCGAAACTACTTGAAGCCCTCAAGTCATAATAATTGCACATTCAATTTGCACCAAAGCCGAATTGCAGCCCCGAAGCACATTCACTCCAGTAGCACCGCATCTCGTCCCCAAGGGCCACCTCGTCACCTGTTCCGATCCAGCTGCCCCCAGCGCAGCCAAAAAAAGATTTACCTGCATTTAATTCCAGCAGCATTTAGATTTTTGAAGAGTTCTAAGCAGACCTGTCAAGGTCACTTGTAATGATGTCTTTCCGATATTTTGTTTATAAATACCACCCTAAGCGATATTGTGAAGGGTTGGTTGGTTGGTAGTAGTTGTTGGTGAGTCTTCTTTCCATAATTTTCTCTGAGCAAAGACTCGCACTTTAACTGTCATATTTTTCCATAATCAAAGATTGCTGAAAGCATGGATTATGAAACAACTTGCTGTTTTCTCTTAGCCAAGGAATGATCACGTAATTCCTGTGTCTCTGCATGATCCAATAAGTGTTTTTATTCCCTGTTTATTTTATGTTTTTAATCACCTTTCCGCCTTTCTAAATTGCGGGAAAAAAGAATAGCTTAAGATTTGTTTCATTACACCTTAAGTTCAATTTCTGCATTTTTCAGTGTTTTCTTCAGAAACAGTTATGAGCTTGTATTCTTAAATGATCTGGTTTACACTGTTTCTTTCACATATAAGTGCATGTCTTTGGAATTCTTAATTGCTCCGGGATCCCACTCATCCATTTCTCCTTTTTGTCAGCATGATGAAATGACTCTCTTTTGCCTTTCATCCCTGATGCTCATTCCGTACTTTCAGCAGACCGAATATTGTATCCTGTGTGGCTATCCCGCTCCGTATCCCCTTGTGATCAAGAAAACGCTCGCATGCCTCAATCTGTGACTCCATGCCCAATTGTTCGAAACTTATGACTCCTTACTATGCCTCTTTATTCAAGAATCCTACCTTTCCTTCCAATCACAGTCACATTCCCTGAAGTCAGAAAGCTAGCCTTAATATCATCAACTTAAAGGTTGAATCTAAGGAGAGAGCCCTCTCGGATTGCAAGGTTGGTCTAGGAACCTGCAATCAGAAGATTGGTTTGTGGTTACCTCGGCCGTATCCCTACTAGGAGCCTAGGGACAACCTGAGTGATAACAATGCTCACTTTGAGTAAATAAGCACATTTTATATTCTTTTAGTCTACTTATCGAACAACACATATCGCCCTTATTTTCATGAAGGAATTTTTCAGACTACATGGAGTACCAAAGATGGTAGTGTCACACAAAGATGCTAAATTTACCTCTAAGTTTTGGAAATATCTGTTTGGTGGCATGGGAAATAAATTAAATTTAAGCACTACATATCATCATCAAATGAATGGACATATATAAAGGACTATTAAGATCCTATAGGATATTTTGTAAATGTATGCCATGGATATACCTACTAAATTGGATTATTTTCTATATTTAGCGTAAAACACATATAACAATAACTATCACACTTCAATAAAAATGTGTCATTCCGAAGCTTTGTATGGAAACAAATGGCATATTCCACTTAGGTGGAGTCAATGAGAGGATAAACTAATATTAGGACTACATTCTTTGTAGGAAATGGAAAATGTGGGGTAGTAGATTAGATAGAACATCAAAACTACACAATACAGGTAGAAAAGATATGCAGACAAGAAAAAAACCCATATATAATTAAAGATTGGAGACCATGTTTAATTAAGAGTAAAACCAAGGAAAATTATACTAAGAATCGAGGCTTGTTCAAAATTGGCACCACGATTCTATGGGCCTTTTGAAATCTTGGACAAAGTTGGTCTAGTGTCATATCAACTCGCTTTTCCTAGCAATATTAAAGTTCCCAATGTCTTTCATGTGTCTTTATTAAGAAATTTATTCATGATAACTCTAAGGTTATTGGTTGGAATTTGGTACAGGTGGAACTAGAAGGAGAATTCTTACGAGGGCCACTATGCGTCAATCGAAAAGGGATCTTGCTCAAGAATCGAGTCATGGATCAATTTAAAGTACAATGGAGGCATTTGACAGCTCAAGAGGATACTTGGGAGTTAAAAGATACAATCAAAGAAACTTATTGTGCATTTTTCATGAATGAAGTAAAATAATAGTAAACGTTGATGGAGATGTTAATTTAAAAAGAGGGGAAGATCTAATACCCATCTATTTCTTTGTAAATATCTTGTTATTTTTAGATTGAACCATTTATAGTTATGAATGCTAGAAAGCCATTATAGACTTAAATTAAAGTGATAAATACATTATGATGCTGTAATAAATGATTTTTTAAATAAAAAAATAGAAACTAGTTAGGAAAGAAACGTTAGAGTAAAGAAATTCTTTCCAAGATCGAGAAACTAGTGAGGCTGTATGAGATCAAACAAAGTTTCCCTTAAATAACTCCTAAAAATCCCTACGAGTTGAATATGAAGATTTAATATGATGGAGAGAAAATCTATTAGATTACACATTTCAAAAAAATACTGGGAAAATGGTTGAATAAATCGCCATGGGAGAGAAATCTGGGCTTTGAGGAAAAAGAAAAGAAAATAAATAAATCTTAGGCTAGACGGTTGGCAGACCCTAAAATGTGGGACCGGGCTAAGAAAAAATATGCTAGGGAAGTGAGGCATAAAATACCTTATCTAGAATCACAAGAATTTGTTGATTCTAGTGATAAGAGATTTCAGCTTGGGGGGAACTGGAGTATCTGTTACAGGTTAGGAGGGTAATGTTTCCCAAGGGAAGTTTCAATAGCATATTCTGTTAAATTTTTGCATGTTTTAAATCTAAAATTATTGTTTGAATTTTGTATTTGTTCACAAATGAAATTGATAGGGAATTTCTGATTGTTTTGGAATATGGTAGGAATAATTAAAGTACACTTAATTTCTAGCTATGAGATTTGTTGTGAACATGTTATAATTACTTATTGATTTATTATGTTAATATTCGATGTAAATAATTGGGAATGGTATGCCATGACTACTTTTTTCTAAGAGTCATTGATGGGAGCACACGTCCTTTTTCCGTTTAGAATGCTAACTAGGTTATCATTTAATATATGTGTCTACATGTGTTTTGGAAAGTGAAACGAATGGGCATGGGTGCAAGACAATTGTGAAAAAAGAAAAGAATGGAGAATACACCTTCTCTGATTTCTTTTGTCTGTGACTATTTATTTTATAAACTCGTTGTGGGATTACTGATAGTAGAGATGTATTTAGACATTTCAAATGTAGATATTAATTCTTTTGTCTGTGACTATTTATTTTATAAACTCGTTGTGGGATTACTGATAGTAGAGATGTATTTAGAAATTTCAAATGTAGATATTCTTTTGTCTGTGACTATTTATTTTATAAACTCGTTGTGGGATTACTGATAGTAGAGATGTATTTAGAAATTTCAAATGTAGATATTGGCATTAATTACTGACAAACATAGAGCTAAAAACACACTTATTTAGGATATTCAAGCTAGCTGTATAGAAGATAATAAATTAGTTACAGTAGTTGTGATAGTTGTGATATACAAATATAGTAAAAAGCCAAGGATGAGATACCTAGTAGTTGCTTGGAGGTGGAGTACTAGTATGTGTAACCTTTAACCAATAAAACAAACAATAGAAATCCTGATAACATCATTAAATTCATCACGCCAGAGTGTTTCAAACAATAGAAATCCTGATAACATCATTAAATTCATGTCACGCCAGAGTGTTTTATTTGAATATATATAGATATATATTTGTAGATTTCCCATTATAATCATACAGAGAGGCCATACTCTTAGATATAAAAGTGAATAATTTAACTTACATTCTATCTGTTATTATGGTATAATTTAACCATGATAGGTACATGCATAGAAAGGAAACTAAATAGTGCATATTCTATATTACTGGACTGTGTAGGCCACCCTTTTATAAAAGTACGTGTGTTTGGAGTTTGCCAATTAATATATATATATATATATATATATATTCTCTACTTATAAAGTAAAGGTAAACAAACCCTAAAGCATGAAGAAATGGATCAGGATTTATTTCATAGTAAGTCCCTTAATTAAGGACAATTTGGTTTAAGAATGAAACATGTCAGAAAGTGCATGTAATTCGATTGAATAATATGTATAGAAAAGTTGGAAACACACCATGGATGAAAATCAAAATTAAAAAAAAAACATACAACCCAAAGAACAAATATTGAAGGAATGATAATGACATTAACATTTTGTTCTGAAAAACCAGAGTTATATAGTTTAACGAGTATAGTGAGAACAACCAATTAAGAAATAACCATGCTAACTCACACAAAATCTCCAATAATGACGAAGCAAGAAATAATAGCCAGGAGTTGCAATTTCATAGCAAACTCTTTGTATAAAGGTACTACATTACCACAAAGCAATTTATACATATAGAATAAAGTAATTAAATCATGGATTGGATCTTGTACCCGGAGGGAAAAAAATATCAGTTACGAACATTGAGCCGACGCTCTATGCACAAAAGTGATAGCAGTTCTTGAAAACATAACTGAATAAACAAAAACGCATTTCAAAGTATTCTTGAATTCAATCTAGGTAGATACATGAATGAAATCCCTTCTAAGAATTAAATGAGAACAACCTTGTCATAAAAAGACTACCACAAAATCCCGAATGAGACACCAACTTATGGGGGGGGACCATAGAGGTCGTTAGAAGTTGCACTGGCAAATCCTTTACCTTTGAAACACACTAGAGTGGGTTTTAGTTATACATGTAGGTATTAAAGAAAAAGACAACATGGAATTAAGCTTCATAACATTAAGGAAAATAAGAAAAAGAAAAAAATCTCAGATAACGAGAGAAAATAATGTCTACAGAGAAATAAGAAATTCTCATCTGTATATGGATGAGGTCGGCTGACCTATTCCTGGAATCTGGAATATGCGGACTCGTAACTACAAAGAAAAACAAAACAAAATTTTACATATTAATTCTTCTAATTTTGATGTAAGGGAATTCAACTAACAAGATATAAGAGGGAATAATCTAATTACCTTGTTGTTAATGGGTTTGGAACTCATGGAGAGAAGACCGAAGTATATACTAGCTTGGTTAGGAAACCTGGGAAATCTATTTAAACTTGAGTTCACCAAAACTACTTAAAGGGAAGAAAGTCATCCACAGTAAGGGAAACCCATTAGTTGGACGACCTGTAATCGTAAGACTATACAAGAGGAAAATTGGACTAGTTAATAGAAATTATCTGCGACACAAAAATTGAGCAATAATGAAAATAATTAGGGATTTCACCCCTCTTCAAGATTATAGGACTAGGAAAAAAAGTTACCTTATGAGGATTGTATGAGAAGCAAACTTGAACCCTGCATCTCCAACCCGGTGGCCAGCTACAGTTCCAAACTAAAAAAGCACAACAACAAAAGGAAAGAAATCATGGAGGGATAAGGTTTCTAGATGTAGGTCGAAAGAACGGTAAGGAATGATATAAAAAGAAAAAAAAATATTCAAACAATGACAAATAATGGCCTCGAGCTTACCTTGAACTTTTGGTATTAACATTTGGCAAGATTGAGTGCAGATGGGTGCTGTGTGGGCACATCGAGATGTGACAACTCGAGTGGATCTTACAGGAAGGAAATGAGGTGTGGAGGGAAACCAATGAAAGTGTAGGGTTTCTTCTGCCCATTTCCACCCTCTAATGCATGATAAACCATCTTCACTATCCATTCTTTTCAGTAGAATAGCCATGTGAATTTCACGTGGTCACCACAAAAGTAACGGACCTGAAGTGAAACTTCACCCAAGGTACATTGCATGGGAACTTCGAAACCACTACGTTTAATGATATACCTAAGTCAGTAAAATCACTATCATGTTGGATTACGAAACTTTTCGAGAGATTTCGATATAGTGTTATGAAAACACATTACAAGTACCTAGGTATGAAAATAATAATAGATATATCAAATCAATGACATTATAGATAACTATTAAATTAATGGTAATAAAAGGTGATTCGACTTCCTAGCTGGAAGATTAGGTAAAACCACTCCAACATTAATGATATTGTGTGTGGGACATAAGTTCTTTACCATTGATAGTGAGCTTAGTCGTAAGGGTAATGTGATTTAAAACATGAAGGTGTTTAGAAATTAAACTAAGTGTGACAAATGAATAGATAGTACTCACTTAGTAATTATAAGAAAAGTTAACATAAAATAATATGATATAAATTAGGTGTAGGGAAACATGGCTTTCCATAGATAAATTTCATGCATGCACTTCCTAGGAAAAAGGGTATTCAAGTTATCCATATGGAAAATGTTCTTGTTTATAAATGAATAAATTATGAAAAACAAAAATAATTTAGAGTATTTGATTGTACTTAGGGCCATGGAAGATGGTATTAGAGCCTAGTTTCAACACCGAGCTTTCAATGAACCATCACAATAAAATAAAATATGTGTAGAAAAATAAATATGAAATACACACAAGAGGTTCTATTGTTTTATAAGTTTCTTGACTAAACGAGACGGTCACAACAAGGCAGAGGATTCCCCTCTAGCCGTAATAGTCGAGGAGGAATTATATGTTGAATTAGGTAATGGAAGTAAATCACAATCTCCTCAATTTATGGACGTCATCCAAAATTTGCAACAAGAATTGATTTATCTCATAAAAAACAATGAATGTTTGTTAAATTCTAGAGAGGAACAAGAGAGGATGATAAGATAATGGTCAGACAATGATAGCCATAGAAACATGGAACTAGAAGGGATGAAGAGGAATTAAGTGGAAAAAAAATCATCAAAGTCTGAAACTGTACGTAAATTGGATAGGATGTATCCAAAATCACAAAATGAAAAGAAAAATATGGAGATACAAGGAGAGTTTAGGAAAATCAAACCCCCTACTTTTGATGGGGCAAAGGAGGATGGTGCTCAAGAATGTATTCTTAACATGATAAAATATTTTTAGTTATATGAGTACGAGAGTAATTTGAAGGCTATACTGATTATTTACCAGCTATAGGGAAAAACTACTTTTTGGTGGGACAAGGGGAAAACTGTAAATGTGTTGGAGGAGAAGAAAATTTCTTGGGAGGAATTTCAGAAATATTTTGTCTTGATAACTAAGTAAGCGATATTATGATCATTGTGCCAAGGAGTTCCATGAGTTAAGGCTGGGATAGTTAACTATGGATGAGTTGTATAAAAATTTAAAAACTTATTATGGTATGTTGCCTACATTAAATAACAAAAAGGCAAGGTACAATTATTTTTGAGTTGTTTACCATCCCCTTACAAAGAAAAACGTGAGATCGACAATCCAAATTCAATGGATGGGGTAGTATGAAAACCTAGGTTGTGCTATGAGCAATTTGGGAATAGAGGTGAAGCCTTATAACCCTTGCGAGGTGGGGACATAAACAATTCTATAATGATCACAAGAAGGCAAAAACCTCCTTATCTTAAGAATTTTGGAAAGTATCATCAAAAGAAGAAATTGAGTAAGGGAAATGTAAATCACTCTGCCGAGTTTCATACTGGGTCAAAACACATGGAATTAAACAACAAAAAGAGTAGTGGGGTCAAGGAAGGGGAACCGGTGAAGTGTTTGGGGTGTGGGAAACCACACCTTTTAAAACAATGTCCACCTAATCCACTATATATTTAGAATATTCAAGAAATCGATGAAGAAACATCTGTGAATGATGTTGCCAAGAATATTCCAACGATCAACACGATACTAGAAGATAGATAAGATGAGCATCAATCTACCATAATTGAGATTGAAGGTAGCATTTTAAACCAACATGTTTTTGTTTTAATTAACCCGTGGGCTAGCTTGACTTACATTAGTCCCAAAATTATGGAAAATTGTAAACTAAAATTTGAAAAATTCAAGAATCTATTGTTTGTCCAGTTAGCAATTGGTACAAAAAGAAAGATGACCATTTGAATCAGATAGTGTTTTTTTGACATATATGGTTATCCAACACTAGTTATATATAATATATTTATATATATAAATATAATATATTTTTCCTTTAGGATACTATGATATATTAATAGGAATGGACTCGCTAGAAAAAGAGGGAGTTGTCATAAATTATTTGGAGAAAACAGTAAATTGTGTGAGTGAAGATGGGAAAAACTTCTTAATTAAAGGAAAACCAAAATTGAGATTAGTTTGACAAATTTCAGCTTTACATTTGAAAAGGAGTACAAGAAAAGTATGTGAGATATACATGGTATAGGTAGAAATAAATACATAGAAAATAGAAAATGAAAAATTAGATACTCTGCTAGTCATCAATGAATTCCAAGATGTTTTTCTAGAGGAAATCCTAGGCTTACCTCCTTGAAGAGATAATTTTTTCCATCGATTTAGTATTACGTGCCACCCATGTGTTTATATCTCCTTACCAAATGAGTATACGAAGCTACTAGAACTGAAAAATCAATTGCAAGAACTATTAGACAAAGGTTGCATCGAACCTAGTGACTCACAATCAAGGGCCTCTATACTATTTGTCAAGAAAAAGGATGGCACATTTAGAATGTGCATCGATTATCGTCAATTGAATAAGCTATTTTGTCAAAAATAAATATCCTCTACCCCAAATTAATGATCTATTCGATCAAGTGAGGGGAGATATGGTATTTTCAAAGATTGATTTAAGGAACAATTATCACCAACTGCAGATAAAAGATGAATACATTCATAAGACAACTTTTACAACCACATATGGTCAATATGAGTTCGTAGTGTTTCCCTTTGGTCTCCCTAATGCACCCACAACCTTTATGTGCTTAATGAGGAATGTACTTCACAAATACCTTGATAGGTTTATGTTGGTCTTCATAGATGATATTTTAGTGTATTCCATAAATGAAGAAGATCTAAAATAAAATCTGAGATTAGCATTACAAAATTTAAGAGAACATTAGCTATATGCTAAACTCAACAAATGTGAGTTTTACAAAGGCATAATACATTATTTGGGTCATGTGATTTCCAAGGAGGGATTGTGTGTTCATCCTAAAAATGTTAGGGATATTATGAATTGGTCCATGGATGAGGATGTGCGAACAGTTCATAAATTTATGGGGATCAAAGGATATTATCAAATATTTATAAGGTGTCTTTCAAAATTGGCTTATCCCATTAGTTCCTTATAGAATAAAGGAACAAAATCTGAATGGAAACTCTAATTCCTTGAAAGATTTGACAAGTTAAAACAACTTCTCACACTAGCTCCTATACTAAACTTTCAAAACCAAATAAGGAATTTACTATTTGTACTAATACATGTTTTGAAGCCCTTGGGGAAGTTTTGATGCAAGAAAATGTTGTAGTAGCCTATGAGTCTAGGAAATTGAAGGTAGATGAGAAGAATTATATTTTATATGATTTAGAATTGGATGCAGTGATACATGCTCTAAGGTTGTGGAGTCATTACCTTTTAGGAAAGAAATTTACTTTGGTGAGAGATTACATCAGCCTGAAATATGTTTTCAGCCAACCTGATATAAAGGCTAGATAAGCAAGGTTGCTAGCTTCCCTCTGTGATTTTGAATTTGTTATTAAACACATAAAGGTAAAGAAAATAGAAATAGTAGATTCCTTAAGGAGTCATGCACATGTTTTGTTAGGAGTATGAGTGAGAAGTATTAGTACATATTTTGTAAAGAATATTAAAAATTGAATACGAGAAGATTATAACTATCTCGAATTTGAACATAAATTACAAGAAAAAGAAATTCCAGAGTATGCTAAAAATCATGAAAATTTCTAATGTACACAAATAGATTGTAAAAGAATTGTTTTGGTCGGGCATGAAAAAAGTAGCAAAATACCTTGCAAGCCATGTAGAATGCCAACAATTAAAAGTGGAATGCGAACACCTTTCCGGATTTCTAAACCTATTGCTTATTCCTAAATGGAAATGGGAAGTTATTTCCTTGGATTTTATTACACGACTACCAAGGATAAAATGACAACATGATGCCATCATGGTGGTGGTGGATCATTTGAGTAAAGCAACACATTTTATACCAGTGCAATCTACTAATGGAACATCACAAATTGCCAATATTTTCATGATGGAAATTTTAGGGCTACATATAGTACTGAAGATGGTAGCATCAGAAAGAAATGCTAGATTTACCTCTATGTTTTAGAAATCTCTCTTTGGGGGAATGTGAAGTAAATTAAATTTTGGCAATGCATATCAACCTAAAACGAATGGAAAGATATAAAGGACCAATCAGATCCTTGAGAATATGTTGTGAATGTATGTCATGCATAGTCCTACTAAATGGGAGGATTTTCTGTATTTAAAAGGATTTGTATATAACAATAGCTACCAATTTTGAATAAAAATGAGTCCTTTTGAAAATTTGCATGGAAGAAAATGTCATGTGCCACTTAGTTGAATTCAACTAGAGGATATAATGATATTAGGAATGGATTCTTTACAACAAATGGAAAAAGTGGTGCGGGAGATTAGACAAAACATTAAAACTACACGAGATAGGAAGAAAAGGTATGGAGATAGGAAGAAAACCCATAACTAACTCAATGTTGGAGACCATGTTCACTTAAGAGTAAAAGCAAGGAAAAGTAGATTCAGAACATGGACTTGTGCAAAATTGGCAACACAATTATGTGGGCCTTTTAAAATCCTAGAAAACGTTGGTCGAGTAGCATAACAACTTGATTTTCCTAGTCATATTAAAGTTCACAATGTATTTCATGTGTATCTATTAAAGAAATATTTTCATGATAATTCTCACGTGATTGGTTGGAATCTGATACAAGTGGAACGAGAAGGATATTTTCTACAAGAGCCACTTTGCATCGTAGATTGAAGAAAGATCTTTCTCTGAAATCGTGCCATCACTTAGATTAAAGTTTAGCAAAGGAACTTTACACCCGAGGAGGCTACATGGGAGTGGGAAGATACAATGAAAGAAGCTTACCCAACATTACTCACGAATGAATAAAAAGAAAAGTAAACACTGAGGATAGTATTAATTTGAAAAGAGGGGGAAGATGTAATATTATTTATAGATTGACTCATTTATAGATGTAAAGGATAGAAGGCCATGATAGATTTGAATTAAAGTGAACAATAAATCAGGAAGATGTAATAAAAATGAAATTTATAATAGATAATTTGGAAACTACTTGGGAAGGAAACCCTAGAGTAGATAAATTCTTGCCAAGATTAGGAAACCAATGTGGGTGGATGAGGTAAAACAAATCTTCCCTTAAATAAATCCTAAAAATCTCTAGGAGTTTATTAGAAATATTTAATATGATTGGAGAGAAAATATACTAAATCACATGGTTTGAGAAAAAAACTAAGAAAATGTTGCAATAAAGTGTCGTAGTAGAGAAAGGAGGGCTTAAAAAAAAAACCTAGGATAGAGGGTTGGCAGAACTTGAAAAGTGGTATGCCGCTAAGAAAAAATATTCTACAGAAATAAGGGATAAAATACCTTATTTGTAATCACAAGAGGTTTTTGATTGAACTAGCAAGAGATCTTAGCTCAAGGGGAATTGGAGGATTGGTTCAAGGTTGAGAAAATAGTGTTTCCCAAGGGTAGTTTTCTTAGCAGATTTAGTTAGACTTTTTGGTGTTTTAAATATGAAATTAGTGTTTAATTTTGTATTTGTTCACAAATGAAAATGATGGGGAATTTTTTATTATTTTGGAATATTTTAGAAATAGTTAAAGTATATCTAATGTCTAGCTATGAGATATGTTGTGCATATGTTTTACTTGTTGATCTATTTTGTTAATATTTGATGTAAATAATTGAGAATGGTATGCCATGAATTTTTTTTTGCAAGAGTCATTGATGGGGGAACCCATTGTTTTTTAGTTTAGTATTCTAACTAAGTATCATTTAATATATCTATCTATGTGTTCTAGAAAATGAAATGAGTGTGGATGGTCGCAAGAAATTCATGTTATCTGTGAATATTTATTTTATAACCTCATTGTGGGATTACTGAAAATAGAGACATATTTAGACATTTGAAATGCAGATATTGACATTAATTATTAAGGAACAAAGAGCTAGCATCATACATATTTAGGAGGTTCGAGGGAGCCGTGTATTTAGGAATAAATTAGTTACGATAGTTGTGATCTATAGATTTAGTAAAGGACTCAAGGATGAGATAATCGTTACTTACTTGGAGGTGGAGTACTAGTATTTGTAAACTTTAACTAGTACAATTACCCACACAAATCATAATGTCATGTCAATCCAGAGTATTTTATATATCTATATATATGTGTGTGTGTGTGTGTGTGTGTGTGTGTGTGTGTGTATTTCCCATTATAATCCTAAAGAGAGGCCATACTCTTAGATATAAGAACGAATAATTTAACCTAGCTTCTATTTGTTACTATCGTATAATTTAACCATGATAGACACCCGAATAGAAAGGAAACTGATTAACGCATATTCTATCTTAGTGGACTATGTAGGCCACTTATTTCTAAAAGTAAGAGTGTTGGGATATGACCTATTAAAACATATATTATGTTTTATTTAGTTATCAAGTAAAGGTAAACAAACCCTAAAGCATGAATAAATGGCTGAGAATTTAGTTAAGAGTAAGTGCCTTAATTAAGGAAAAGATGGTTTAAGAATGAAACAAGTTTGTTAGTAAATGAAATTTGGTTGAATAATATGTACAAAAAACTTGGAAACACACCATAGATGAAAATCAATATTACGATACATATACGACCCAAAGGAAAATTATTAAAATAATAATAATTACATTAACATTCTATTCTGAACAACTAGAGTAATATAGTTTAACTAGTGTAGTGAGAACAACCAATTAGGAAATAAATATGACAAGTCACACCATATATCCAGTGATGGTGAAGAAAGAAACAAAATAATAACCAAGAGTTGTAATTTTTTAAAAAACTCTATCTAGACACGTCTAGATTAACAAAAAAGAAATTTATACATACATTCTATCATGGTATATAGTAATTAAATCATGGGTCCCCTCTTATACCTAGAGGATAAAAATATCAGTGAAAAACATTAATTCTATGCTATATACAAAACAGTGATATCAATCCTTGACAACATCATTGAATACAAAACAATAAAAGAAACGCATTCTAGAGTATGCTTAAATTCAAGCTAGCTAGAGATGGGAGTGAAATCCCCTCTAGGAATTAAACCAGAATACCAGTGTCATACAAGGACTCCCTCAAAAATCATGCATAAGGCACCAACATGTGGGGCGCGAGTGACCATATAGGTCGTTAGAACTTGCACATACAAATCGCTGACCTGTGAACAACACAATCGTGGGTTCCAGTTATACCTACGACATTAAATAACCTGAGAACATGGAATTAAGCTTTAGAATGTTGAGGCGAATAAACAAAAGGAAAAAAGCAAATTTCAGATGACCGGCGAAAATAATCTATACCTAAATATAAGAAATTGTCACCTGTATAAGGATGAGGTCGATTGACCTGTTCCTACAATCCTGAATATGTGGGTTCCCAACTTTAATGAAAAAAAAAAAAATTACTTGTTAATTCTTGTGATTTTCATGTAAGGGAATTTGACTAAGAACAAATAGCATGGAGTAATCTTAATCACCCTACTATTGATGGGTTTGAAATTCATGCAGAGAAAACCCAAATATATACTAGTTTTTTTGAAAAACCTAGGTAATGCAATTAACCTTGCATTCAACATAACTACCTGCAGGGAAACAATTCGTCTATGGTAAGGGAAACCCATTAAGTGGAGGACCTAGAATCGTAAGACTGTAAAAGAGAAAAATTGTTCTAGCTAAAAAAAATTAAATGTGAGACAAAAATCGAGCCACTCTGCAAATAATTTGGGATTTCCCCCCTCTCGCCGATTATAGGGCTAGGAAAAAGACTTCCCTGATGATGATTGTGTGAGAACCGAAATTGAACCCTGCATCTCCAACCTCGTGGCTAGTTACAACTTGAAACTTAGACAACCACAACAAAAAGAAGAAAGAAATGATGGAGGGATAGTTTTTCCAGATGTAGGTCAAAAGAACTATAAGGAATCCCATAAAAACAAAAAAATCTTCAAACAATGACAACTACCGGTCTCGAGCTTACCTTAAATTTTTATCATCAGCATTTGGCAAGATTGAGTGCAGATGCGTGTTGTGTGGGCCTGTCGAGTTGCGATAACTCCGGTGGACTTGTAGGAAGGAAATGAGTCTTGGAGGGAAACCAACGAAAGTGTAGGTTTTCTTATGCCCGTTTCCACCCTCAGGTTCCTAACAAAGCATCCCCACCATCCATCCTTCGCATTATAAGATCCATGTGACCTTCGCATGGTCACCACAGAACCGACAAACTCGAGGTGGACACTTCACCCAAGGTACATTGAATGGGAACTTGGAAACCTTTCGGTTTAATCATATACCTAAGTGAACTAAATCACCAACACGTTGGATTATGGAACTTTTCTAGAGATTTCTAGTGTTATGCAAACACATTACAAATGCCTAGGTATGAAAATACTCATACATATGTCAAATTAATGAAATTATGAATAACTGTTAGATCAATGGTAATAAAGGATGATCGTACCTCCTAGCTAGAGGATTAGATAACCCCACTCTCGAATAGTAACCATAGTGTGCGTGGGACATAAATTATGTACCATTAGTAGTGAGCTTAGTCATAAGGGTAATGTAGTTGAAAACATGAAGGTGTATATAAATTAAACTAAGTGTCACAAATGAATAAAGATTACCCACTTAGCAATTATAGGAAAATTTAACATAATATCATATGATAAATTAGGTGTAGGGAAACATTTCTTTGGGATACGTCAATTTCATGTATGAATTGCCAAGGAAAAGGTGTATCAAAGTTATCCACATGTTAAATGTGCTTAATGATAACTTAATAAATTATGGAAAAAAAATTTAGACTTTTTGATTATAAATATGGCCATCACAAATACAAATCCCTTAGGTTTATGATGATGGATAACCAAGTCTATTTTATGGTCTATAATATTTATATAATAGTCTATATGCTTTGGGTTTATAATATTTATTTCTTTGGTTTACTATTATTTCCATGGGTTTATAATCCCTTTGGTTTTTGGTTTCACTGCATTTGATTTATTGTATCAATCCGTTCGGGTTTTTAATGTAAGTGTTCATATTCCTAGGGTATAATATTGTTCATATGGTTTATATTTTAAATCATTCGGTTCATAATATCGATCCATCGTGTTTATTAATCGAAGTGTTGATAATCACAAGGTATACTATTATTCATGGGGTTTATAACACTAATCATTGGGTTATACATAAATCCCTTGTCTTAAATTAATTGAAAAGAAATAATATAAAATATGAAAAAAAACATATCTATGATTTTAAATAAATGTACTAATAAATTGTTATTTTATTTTAATGGTAGCATTATTATTATTACAATTATTATTTATACAATT
>APFE031430364.1:194080-223754 GCA_000404065.3 Pinus taeda | reverse complement strand
GGATTCTTTTTTTTAAATCTAATACTCACAACTAAATTATATATCTAAAATACGTAGTTAGACCTCAAGGGTTTTGAGAAAACTGAAACATATGAAAAATAAGACATGAAACATAACAACTTTCAACAAAAAAATATCCAAGAGGAAGGATCAAAGTCAATGGCTTCTACTTAGATTAGATTCTACCTAGATGGGCTCCATCTGGTTTCTAGGATGGAGTCTTAGGTTTTGAAGGATGCCTAAGTGTTTTCTAATCTATCCTAGCCTTCTGTCCATGGAAACCAATAAATTACATATGGTAAATGGAGATTAGCATTTTGATCTAGGAGGACCCTATCGGTGGAAGTTTAAGATGCCACTAGATGTCCACTCTTAGAATGTACTGGATATATTTGCCCCAAGTATGGACTACACTAGGTACCTACTTGGCCACATCAATTAGCACTTCATGATTAGTTATATTATGCCATTTATCAATCAAAATCATTTCCATCTAAGTGATTTCATCCTGTATTGTCTGAAAGGTTAGTTCCTAGTACCTAGTTCTAGATATTTTAGCTCGAAGTTATGCTCCTATTCACCCAATATCCTCGTAATATGTTGCACCTCTTGAACCCAAACCTATTGGCATGCATTGGCTTCCCTCTCATACTGATAAAATGAATCTGTTATTCAGACAAGAGTGAGAGGTATGAAGTCAAGAGTCAAGTGGTCTCTTGTTGAGAAGGTTCATCCTCTCTGTGGATAGAGATGATCCCTATAACCCAATGAGTGGGTCTAGCAACTAAATTGACAATCAACTAGACATCTTCCTATTTTATAATTGAAAGGTAGAATAAGAGAGATGACCTACCTTGCTTTGATCCTATTATGATTTCCTTTGTTGAGATCCTCGAACCGCTAGTGTCACAAACTTGTTCCTTCTTCTTTCGGTGCTTATGTAACCTCACAAGTGATCAAGAGACAACAAAGCATGCCAAAACCAATAGCAAATGCTATAATAACTTACTTAGTTGATAAAGGAATGCCAAGCCAATACATACGTGAACATATATATTTTGGGAAGATGAACCAACAAATGTATTATTATTGAAATAATAAAGGGAACCTTACAACCATAGCCTTGATGTTGAAAGGATCTCCTTGATTGGTAATCCAAGTCCAAGCCAAGAAACTCGCCAAACACTCCTTCTCCAAGACTAATGAATAGCCTCTAAGCATAAGATCTGCATAGGGGTGCAAATGGACATAGATCAACCATTTCAGAAAGGGAGAGGAGGAATTTATAGGCTAGGAGAGGGAGTTAGGACTCCTCCAAAGATAGGATTAGGCCTAAATATCAAGAAGGTAGATCATATGGGTGACACCAAGAGCTCAAATTAGGAGGATTCAAATTCATATATGAGAAACCACCTCCATCTCGCTGCTCTGGAAGCTTCTAGATCACAAAGCTTCTCATCCTCTTTGGGAAAACTTCCTTTTTGAGACGATCGTGAGTATTAAAGGGAACAGAGCAATGCTATCACTGGCTTAACACGAGACAATAGGAAATCATCATAGTTTTGAGCTTTGTAAGGCTTATGAACCTCATTTTAGGCTTTCAAGAGCCATTTCTTGAGAGAAATCTCTAGATATTTTCCAAGCAAAGTTAAAGGAGGGATTTGCGTTGTATGCATGGATGAGTATATTGTATAATGATCATGTTTCAGGCACTTCAGGTTATGTCACGGGGAAGTGCAAGAGGCATGACAAAATACTTTGTAATAGATGTTCCCTAAAGCATGAAGGCAGAACGAGGAGTGATGGCTAAGATGCTTTATGAGATTTTGGCAAGGACGACAAATTACACTGTCAAGAGACCTACAAATCAAGGACACATATACACATACATATCTGATATCAAAACATGAATCTACATGATGGAAACAACCATCTAGATGATGAAGACTATACAAACAGATCCATGGTATGGGTGCATCCATCTAGATAACAAGGATCATCATAAATATAAAGCCTCGCGGTATGGTCACAACCATCTCTATAGTAGAAACATGTCTAAAATCATGAATGACATATAACTCCATGCGACCTGAGCCATAATAGACACGACTTGGGGTCTTTCGCTCCATCCTGTTCTGATCAATGTACGAATTCTAAAATACGAATAAAAGTGTTGAAGTCAAACATGCTAGAAAACCACATGATTACCGGCAAATGATGTGGATAGTTAACAGGTATGAAAGAAACCACCAATAATGACACTGGCTCTCAAGGTACAACAGTACAATTTTTGAATATGATAATGAAGCTGAAGTTGAACACTTGCAGAATCACCCAATTGAAAGCCAGTAATGAAGATCTGTCATTGGATGAAAAGAACTGGCCATTGGGGCATGCTAGCTTTAAGCTACCGAAAGGGAGTTCCTAATAGGTAATGAGCTGAAGTTGAGAAGAGGTGACCCTTCGAAGGAGGGAAGTGATGATTCCCCCATCATCGACACAAAGCAAGGAATAAAGTGGAATAATATTAAGGACTGTTGTAATGAATCAAACAAGTCATAGGTAAATAACTACATATTGGACTTCTCTTGAACATATTGGTGACATGACTCCAAAGTGTGGTAGTTGTTGGTGTCTGACTGTGAATGCTATGATTCAACCCTTTACAACATTAATATGTCAATTAGGAGTCATTTATTATTGCAAGGGTATCATGCACTGTATATGTAGGGTTAAATTCATAATCCAACAATTGTCCATAAATTCAATTAATTAATTAAACATGTAATCTGAAATAATAAATTGTAATAGTAAATGGAAATGAGAGAAGTAACTAATTTGTAACAACAATAGAAATGACAGAAATAAGTAATCTATAATAGCTAGCTGATTCACAACATTCACACCAAACCACTAGAGTGAAAAGAAAAAATACATTAAATTAAAAGAAACTAAGAACACATTACTTCAGCAACACCTGGTTAGGAGAGCGGGTCCAACTCCTTGATCACGGTTTTGGTAGAAAGTATCAAAGGCTAGATAATCAAAATATCAATATTGCATTAATAAAAATGAAAATACAGAAGTCTCATGTTACATTCTCAAAGAAAAACCTTCAATATTTGTTCTACTCCTTTACATGCGTTCTCTCTGATTTGTGTCTTTTAGATATGCAAACATCAAAGGGAAATTTAAAACAAGATTGATTACAAAATATCAATAAGCAAGATGCTATATGAGAGATCTTTCAATCATGATTCAGTTCGAACAAGTCGAATTTGGTCATTGCAATTGGAGCAATTTGGAAAATGGCCACGAAAGCAAATCTATGAATATATCCTTCAAACAACCTTGCTTTTCTCCCAATCCAAACTGAATTTCAGAAAACTGCTGATTCTGAAACTAATTTGTCCCATTTTGCACAAAACTCTTGTCTCAGATTTTTAAGATTCTTCTCCATTTTCCCGAAATGTCCAATGCAAAACTATCATGTTTTATTCCAACAAAATTCTGAGTTGGAATATTTGATTATGCATTGAAGATGAGATTTGCAATCTGCAAGAGAAATTATAGGCTAGATGTTATAACAAATTTATCTATAAACAATTATTAGAAATATCATCGATAATAATCATCAATTTATTAAAAATAAAGGAGAACAAATATTACTTATCTGGAAGAGCATAATCAATTATGAAATGGATTTATATAATAAATTATGGTAAATAGTGTGATAAAAGAATAGTATAAATGGATGAAAGGGATGTTAAGAGGTGATAATAATAATGACAAATTAGGTACCCAACGTCTCCCCCAAACTAAACATGATGCATGTCCACATGCAACCCAATGCCTTTTTATTAACCAAGAAGGGGAAATAGTGGTTGAAAAATATGAATGAATAATGCTCAGTGGTTTTTTCGTGATATTTTCTTAAAATTTTAATAAATTAAACTAATGCTATTTTACCTCAAGTTTTACCTGCATAAAAATGTGGAATGGCATGTATGGATTGATATTTGTTGAATTTAATGTATGTTTAGTTGATGTTGAAAGTGATGTGGAAGGTCAAAGCCATGCAAGCTGAAAGAAAATAATCATTAAGTGTGGCAAGATTTCCTTCCCCCAAACTCATTAGTTTCCCTGTCATCAAGGTTTTTGTAACACATCTCATGAGTATCCTCAATCAGTAATTCATCGGGATTAGAATCAGAATTAGGCATCTTTCTCCTACCCAAAAATAATAGTAGTGTTGTTAAGCTAGGATTAAATAAGATTGATTGGCTAAAGCAACTACCTTTAGTTAAAGATATGGAACTCGTAGAATAAATGAATGATATACTAGATGATACAAAATGTCAAATATAAAATATCCTAAAAGTTTCATCCATAACATGTAAAGTAAATATTTATAACTCAATAATAGATATAAACCATAACCACCATTATCTAAGAACTGATTTAAATACTACCCCATGAACCATGACTTCTAGCAAACCTTATATATGCAACAATGGGATTTATTAGCATTTAGTTTTCAGAAAACAAGGTAACCAAGTAGATCATAGTATTGAATTAAATTTTATACCATAGGCATGGCCACTGCTACTAGTAGGCATCCATAGCTTTAATAGGGATGCATTTTTAACCCATTGAGATGCCAGTGTTGCATCTATTAGAAATAAGTACATAGTTACAAAAGCATTTCAATTTACTTAGATGTCTATTGAATATCATTGTTTTGGCTTGTTTACCAGTTAATAACAATGCCATTCACGAGATCTAACAAAAGTGAACAAGTCGACTCGTGATAAGACTTCTTGTCCTTCAGTTTTATGACTGAATGGAATTACCCTGGCTTGGTGACCAGTAGTGGTAATGTCACTCTATTAGGACCTACGATCATGGTAGGTCAACTCATGATGAGACCTCCTATCCTCCAGTTGAATATTTATGTTTAAAATTCAAATATGGTTATTGTTAATCAACAAAATATTACTTAATAGATGGGCTAGCAGGTCAACTCCTTAAGATTTAGGGATGGCATAAAAGGTTTTGTTGTAACTATTTTCAACTTGGGTAATTTTGCTTGTAAAGCTAATAACCTTCAAATTAATGTTGATAAATATATTTTTCTTTGTTAATATTGGGGTTAAGGAATAGTTCATTAGATAGTGACAGAAATATTTAAGTACAATTTTGTGGTCATCATCATAAATTTTACAAGATTAGGGACTCAAAAAATTAGGAAAGTTGAAAGTTGGCATGATGAAATCATCTTTTCATAATTATTCCTTAAATATAATATTATGTTTATAAATAAACAACACTAAATTGGTTACCCAATCATTATGTCAAAAAGTACCTAGACACTTAAAAGTATTTCCCATTCACAAAGTTAATGTTGTCATGCATGATTCAGGTTCCAATGTGCATCGATAAGCATGGGTTATAGATTGTTATAGATTATAGTAGTAATAATCGTGAGATGTACGAGTTGACGTGAGATTTTAATAACAATGATGACATGACATCATTACAATACATTTCCTATTAAATTCAACACCTCCCCCTCTCCCCAAATTTGATGTATGACTTTCCTTGATCATGGTTGGTCATGTCATAAGTGAAATGTGAATCAAATAAGTGGAATTGATCGGGGACGTACCTGGTGAGTTACCTTGGTAGAGTATCAACATGGGTGGAGCAACAACACCAGCTTCTTAGAAAAACTTTCACAATAGAGTAGCAACATTGGAGGAATAACAACATCGGAGGAGTAACAACACTAAAGGAGTAACAACACTGGGTAATTAGAAAACTTTTCACCATAGAGTAGTAGCATTGGCAGAGTAACAACAGCCAAGGAGTAACAACATCTGACACTTGGAAAAATTTTGGGAGTAACAACAGTGGTGGAGTAATAGCACCCAAGGAGTAACAACATCTGATACTTAGAAAATTTTTAGGAGTAACAACATCGGTGGAGTAACAACATCTGACACTTAGAAAACCTTCATGTGTAACAATTTTGGTGAAGAAACAACACCCAAGGAGTAACAACATCTAATACTAAGAAAAATTTCAGGAGTAACAACATCCGACACTTAGAAAAATTTTGGGAGTAACAACAACAGGAAAGTAACAAAACCTAAGGAATAACAACATCCAAGGACTAATAGCATCTCATGCTTAGAATATTTCAGGAGTAACGTCATCCAAGGAGTAACATCATCTGACACTTAGAAACTTTCTTAAAGTAACAACATCGATGAAGTAACAATATCTGACACTTAGAAAATTTTCAGGAGTAACAATAGTGGCCAAGTAACAACACCCAAGGAGTGACAACATCTGATACATAGAAAATTTTTAGGAGTAACAACATCGGCGGAGAAACAACATCCAAGTAGTAACAACATCCGACAGTTATAAATTTTTCGAGAGTAACAATAGTTGCGGAGTAACATCAACCGAGGAGTAACAACATCCAAGGAGTAACATCATCTAATACTTAGAAAATTTTCAGGAGTAACAACATCAGTGGAGTAACAACATCCGAGGAGTAACATCATTCGAAACTTAGAAATTTTTTGGGAGTAACAACAACGACGCAGTAACAACACCCCTAGGATTTGAGGAAACCACATACTGATAAGACTCAGGAACAAATGGATAAATATGGAGCAACATCATGAAACTTTAGGAATTCCTTTTATTTTGAGGAAGGAACATAATTGATGACTTTGAACACATGAAACATAAAAACATAATATTAATTAGAAAAGAAACAAATTTATTGAAAAACAATAAATAAATAAATAACTTAAGTTGCGACAGCTATGATTTTGACTGTAGCAATGTTGTTTCCTAAAGGAATATCAATCTGTTTCCAGAAACAATAATTTGTCAATAGTAAATGAATGCAGATATGTTTTGGCGGAAATGGATTGGATCTTCAAATGGAAATCAATTCTCCATTTCTCTTGTTATGAATCCATCAGGTAGTGAAAAAGTCTTCATGTTGTTGGTGAGAAATAACATGAATAATTTGTAACAAACTCTTATGATCAATTTCCATGGCACCTGGAAAGAATCAAAATTATATGATATTAAATTTCTTAATAGATGCTTGGATGAAAATCTATTATTTCACTATCATTGCCTTCAATAATCACTCGTTCAAAAACAAATTGACCTCCTTTATTCTCCTAGGACTTGCAAAACCGAGCATCTACCTGCAATAAAACATATAATCATGGAAGAAGAGAGGTGAATGGGTCTCTAAATCCAATAAATATGAAACAAAATAATAAGTAGTTTAATCTGAAAAAAAACAAAAATCCATGGAAAACAAATGACAAACTAGAACTAATTTATTACTTGCTAGTGAGCGGTGGCCAACCATACTAACCAACAGTATTTTAATCATAACTTCTTTTTTTTTCGTCCTATTTAAGTGATTCTAAAGCCACATGAAAGTGAATTCATAGCAATATCTCCAATTGAAACATGTTTGAAAAGATTTCATGATATGATATGTCAAATTTACCTAGAACAACCTGCATAACAGAGTCATTTTCGATTTCCCAACTTAGACCAATAGTTGATATTTTAATCATAACCTTTTTATTTGATGACTGATTGAACAAATTAATATTGGAGATTAAATTATATTCATGTAAATATATCCAATAGGAACAATTTTTTAATTCATGAAGAATTGATGGGTCAAATGTTCGAAGGAACGGTCAGAAAAACAAAGTTTTAAAGGTGCTGATTTACGATAGACAATGAGTATTTTGGTAATAACTTTCTCATATAATATCAAAATAAATTGATTCAAATTTCATTATAAACTATATCAATAGGGTAAAATGGATTGTCCCAACTCTGTTTCTCAGCTGCCTACTCAACATACTGTCAATCTTTTGGTCATTACATTTTCGTTTCAAATCCAAATTGAGTGATTAAAATTGAATTAGAAAGTATAAATAAATATATACTTAGGATAGAAACAGGTCTTGAAAATATGCCACATTTGGTTCCTCAAAACATGACTATACCAACTGAGATTTCAATGGTTTTATCAAACCCACACGCCATAAGATATGATAATCAAGATTTTTTTTTAAATGATGATGAGTGTTTGTAGAAATATTATTTTCAATATAATACATCAACATACATAATTAAATTCAAGTATTTACCACTGATATTGATATACTCAGCAAGTTGCAACAAACACAACTCTTTCTACATATAAAGAAATTTATTTGTTTATGTACTTATTTATTCTATTTTCTACACTAACCTACTCTACCTTGAAAAATAAAGTATACTTACGTATAAGATCACTTCGAATGGAACCATTTTCGAAATAAGGCCTCAAGTGTGTACATACTTGAATTTGAGAAAGGCATGTCAAGAAATACTAGGGTATGAGAGACCAAATTCCCTGTTAAGGAAGGTGCAAAGAATTGTTGAAGTAGGGAGTGATGTTGCAGGAAAACAATAGAGTAAAATCAGTATTCAATATAGTGTTGATTTCCCATAGTTTTCATATCGTGAAGTTCTTCGACTAGGCTCCAAATTATGTTGATGCTTTCTTCCTTGATTTTCACCCGTGAGGGTTGAGGGCCTTCCTCTCCCACTTTCGCTTGGATCTCTGTTTAGGAAACTAAAAAATTTAAGAGTCACACGACTCACGACCTATTATAGGGTGAGAAAACTCTTTCCCTCCCTAGGACAAGAGAGCGGGTCTTTCGAAATCAAAACAAATAAAAGTACAGGAAACTTCTAAGCTCAGGACATGGAGGAGGGTGAGAAAACCCTTTCCCTCCCCAAGACAAGAGAGTGGGCATTTCAAAATCAAAATAATCAAAATTGCAGGAAAATATAATATGAGGACCTGGAGCAGGGTGAGAAAACTCTTTCCCTCCCCAGTACGAGACATCGACTACAAGATCAATGCTGATTATGTTCTTGCACATTGATAGCCTCCCCTAAAATGCTGCCAAAATGTTGTTGTGTGAGTGTGAATGTTATGATTCAAACCTTTACGACATTAATATGTCAATCCAAGGTCATTTATTATTGCAAGGGTATCATGCACTATATATGCAGGGGAAAATTCACAATCCAACAATTGATGAGGAATTCAATTGATTAATTAAACATGAAATCTAAAATAATAAATAAACTATAATATCAAACGGAAATGACAACAATAACTAATCTGTAACAACAATGGAAATGATAAAAATAATCAATCTGTAATAGAATCCAATTCCCAACATTCACCTCAAATAATTACAACGAAAAGAAGAAATACATTAATTAAAAAGAAACTAAGCACACATTACTTCAGCAACACCTGATTAGCAGAGCGAGCCCAACACCTTGATCAGGGCTGTGGTAGAAAGGATCGAAGGCCAGATAATCAGAATCTCAATATTGCATTAATAAAAATTAAAATACAGAAGTCTCATGTTACATTCTCAAAGCAAAACCTTTAATATATGATCTGCTCTACTACATGCATTCTCTCTGATTTGTGTCTTTTAAATATGCAAACATCAAAGGGAAAATGGGCCCCGTGTCTCAGATTTTTAAGATTCTTCTTTGTTTGCCCGAAATGTCCAATGCAAAAATGTCACATTTTATTCTAGCAAAATTCTGAGTTGGAATATTTGATTATGTGTTAAAGATCAGATTTGCCATCTACAAGAGAACTTGAAGCTGAAAATCATAAGTGATGTTATAACAAATTTATCTATAAACCATTATCAGCAAAATCACCCATAATAATCATCAATTATTAAAAATAAAGGAGAACAAATATTATTTATCCACAAGAGAATAATTAATTATGAAATGGAATTATATAATAAATTATGTTAAATAATGTAATAAGAGAATAGTAGAAATGGATGAAATGGATGTTAAGAAGTGATAATAATAATGACAAATTAGGGACCCAACAGTAGCATCTGACTCAGCATAGGACTAAAGGTCATGATGACATTCTATAATAGTCAAATGAGAGGCAAAGTGGATCACCCAAACCCGAGAAGATAAGTGACTGAATGAGGATATCCCAGACTCGACACGAGAGCAGAAGAGTGTCATGTCCAAGAGTGAAATGCTATCTACACCAAGGATGTCTCATATTCAGTTTTCCCCACTATTTCTAGTGGGTGTCCATATTATTTTTATCACAATATTGAAGCGATAGCATATTCTTTTTACGTAAGTTCATTATTCAAATGAATCCATCCTAGTAATTTTTATGAGCCCTAGGAAGGATAAGCTCGGTCTCATCATGGTGACAAGTCATTTTTTGCAAATTTTTAATGATCTCGACATAAGGATAGCTTGGTATCTTTTTCATATTTAGAGAGTTTGAAAGAGAAACGTAAAATAAAACTCCACCACGTTCCTTTCCCTAATTGTCCCTCAAACCCGAAAAGGTAGAAACCAATATCCGAGGGAACGTTTTGACCATGTCGACCAAGGTGTATATTTTTCGTAAATAATGAATCTCAGCCCAAAAAAGGGTTAAACGTATATTTAAGTGGCATTGTTTCATTTACTTTAAAGAGTTCAGAACGACTAGTACTTAGCAATCATTTAAATTTTCGAGAGTTAGAAAAGAGTTGAAAGATGATTCAAGGGGGGTTCCTTTTTTGGTTATTTAATGAGTCCGAAAAAGTGATAAAATAAAACTCCCAGAATCTGTCAATAATGATTACTGTTCACATTGAAAGCACCTGTAACTATACAAGAAACACACCCATAACCAATATCGATAAAAAATATTAAAATATTACGAAAATATTTGACAAAAAAGACTTGCAAAACTTATAAATAAGTAAAACTAATTTCATTTTTTACCATTTTACCAAACTGCGCTTTGAAATTGTTTTTTGCCCTAATCCTCTTGATTTTCTAGTGGCTACTAGAGGATATCCAGGGTACCATTTCACGATCCATCTGTGATAGGCAAAAGCCTCATCCCTGCTTCTGCATTTTATTACTTTTTTATTCATTTTAAACGATAAATTTTATGCTAAAATGGAGAATTTTTTAAATTTCAGGGCATTGGGGACCAACGCGTGTATGATAATTAGACCCACATTGGTCACGCTTGATCCTAAAATCTCGCGTGATGCCATCACACATTTTATAAAAACTAGCATGATGGCACCGATATAAATCTTTTGAGATATAAAACTCTCCTTTTAAGAAAAGAATTGAATTTTATTCATGTAAAAAACATTAATAAGTGTTTAAATGTTGCTTTGGAGGATATTATGGTCTTGGAGTGGAAAGAAAAAGGCCATGCGACTGAAGATCATAAAGCAGCTCAAGGCCGTGCATTCATAAATGTTCTGAGGGATTGTGGACTACTAAAATTCTTCAAGACCACAAGGTTAAGTGCTCACGTGGAATTACTACCTTATTTGATTAGCCTTTGGGATGTAGATCGAGATATATTTATCGTAAAAGGGCATGAACTGAAGCTTGAGGAAATGGGCATCTATTTCATCCCAGTATTATCTCATTGAGGAGAAGGAGTTCAACTCTTTGGGTCTTACCACGGTGGTGAGAGTACCAGGGGTCTAGTCCAGAGATATTGTCCTGGTGCCGAAATAACTAATGGATGGAATGTGAAGATATCAACAATCACCAATAACCTCTTCTTGAGAAAGATTTTGTTCACCATGGTGCGTGTATCTCGCACACAAGATTTTCATGAGGCTTCAAACTCGTAGTTCCAATATGCTATAACATGTTTGACCCCCGCCGTCTTCAACTGGTATGGAGGCCTTTTAGCAAACATGAAGCAAAAATTGACCAAGGGTAAGCACAGAATCCTGAAGAAATCTAGGTTCGATTTTCTACTAGTGACCTTCTTTATAGAGTGAGTGCCCTTCATATATTATCAATGGGTAGAAGTAACAGATCCTACCCCCCGAGATCCCAAAATTGTGAGATGGAGCCAGGTCATGCCTGGAGGAGGTAGGGGCCAACATATGGATTATCCACCACATATATTCTATTGGCTTAAAATGTCGACTAATCGTGGTAGATGACTATGCTTATGCTGGGATAGATTTTAGGTGGGACCCAGATCTACGTCTATAATGAGGTGAACATTAGACCGATGTAGGTAAAAAAAATTTTGGAGTTTTTAAGTCTTATGATCTTTTATAAAAGTGTAAACTGAGACTTAAATTATGATAAATATGTAGATGTGGGAGTACAGAGACCACCAGGCATGTTGCCAATATCAAGGCAAGTTGCTCATCTGATTGTGGGTGCCGACTACGAGGAAGGGGCTGACCCCTTGGCTGAGATGGAGTGCAATTTGGAGGAAATAACTCGAGGGGTTCTAGATTATGCCATTATTGATGATGTTCCACTGTGTTGGAAGAGCCAAACTATGGGAGTCTCTGCAAGACTGCGGTGGCTACTCGGCCGAGTGATCGGGGTGGTCTTGTGCCACCATGAACACTATGTAGTTTGATAGCTTGTCTAGCATCTTACACATTTTGTAGGCTTTGAATGTCAAGTGTCCCAGACCAATCTATTTTTTGACATTTTAATGTAAACACTCTGCAGATGTATATATAATATATAAAATATATATAATATAAAAATATAAATATTATATATAATATAAATATATATATATATATATATTATATATATATAAATAAAAGATAAAGCATTCAACTATTAAAACATATTTCCCATTATAGCTTATATTATGGCACTTTCTAGAGAATTTATGGTTCTTACGATTTGCCGCCATCACTGATAGTCAGTGCTAGATATAGGAAGTAATTCAATTCCTTCATTATTTTACAATGAATAAAATTATGGGTACTACCCGAACTAATCAACACTATTAAATTTTTCTTCTTGATACATCCTTCTATATTGATATTTTGAGTAGTGGTAATTCCTACTAATGCATTGCAATATATCGTCAGATTCGATTCTTTATGCTCAATGTGATCTTTCACTTCTTCAACCTTTTTCTTCTTGATGTGTCCTTTTATCTTGTGAGTTTGAGGAGTGGTAATTCTTGCCAATGATTTACAATATTGATCGGATTCATTTCTACTTTCTCTAGGGTTGGTTCCTAGTGTATATCCTCTTCTTTTGATGTTTCTTGATCCGTTTCTTCCTCCTCTTCAAAATCCATGTAAAATACTTTCTTCTCAGCATGCTTATGACCTTTAGTGTATTTAATATCACAGATTTAACAAAACCCTTTTTCTCTTTTTTCTTACAATTGTTGTGGTGTAAACCATGTAGGTTGTGCAAGGCTAGGAGGAAAAGCGCCTCCATATTTATAGTTGTGAGTGGTAGGAATCCTTATTTCCATAATTCTGCTTTCAATTTTTCTTGCCAATCCAAATGCCTTCTCCAATGAAACATGGTCCCAAAGATGAACCTCATGTTGAATGTTATCCTTTAAAGTCCCTATGAAGACATCAATCCTTTGCTTCTCTAGAATATCATTTACCCTTATATTCAATTTTTGGAAGTCCTTAATGTGCTCTTCCATTGAACCCTTTTGTTTGATATTTATCAATTCGCTAAAGAAGGTGTTGCTCTTTATATCCTCATAATGTGCTATCATTTCGTCCATGAGATTTGACCAAGTGACAAGTGGTTTATGAGAAAAAATCCCTTTATACCATAAAAATTAATTCAATTTTAAATATAAAGATGTAATACGTACCTTTTTTAATAGTTGTACATTATGTAGATCAAAATATTGTTCCATCTATAGTATATATTTTAGCGGATCCTTGCCATTAAACTTCCTCATATCCCCTTTTGTTAATTTTAGGAGCTCGATCTTGAAAAGACTAACTCTGTAATTTTGGATCTTCGAGTTTTGAAATTACAATGTAGCGTAGACCTTTGTGTCCTCTTTCCAATGCCACTAGTCTATTCAAAATTGGATTCTCTGAGAAAGAGTTATGCCCAATCTCCCAAGATGACCTGCTTATATACATTTTTAGTAGAGAAAACTTGTACGAGGTGCCACATTTTCCATTTTGATCTTCAGACCTGAAAACAATAAAAAGAAATGTACAGTCTATCATTTTTGTTTTTTTTTTACGAAATTTCAATCTGATGCTCAGAGAGAAAGTTATGATGATTTTCCCTAGGTCACCGGTTTGGGATGTAATCTGAGAGCCTATAGAACCCTAAATATCATGGACTGTATCTCCACAAATATAGTGAAACAAGATCCTAAATTCGGGCTTGAGATTCGCCATGACTATGGCTCAAATTTGTTTTAATTTCAGAGTCTTAACCTTCGTAGGAAACAAATTATAGTGAAAATCCCATAATGACCTATTTGAGATGGAATTCTGGAGCTTGCAAAAACCCACCAAAAATACTAACTTCCTTAGGTCATATCTCTGAAAATATAGCAAGAAAGGATTTGAAATTTGGACACAAGGTTCAAAACGATTTTAGCTTAAATGATTTTTTTTTAGCTTCTGACACATCATAGAAAAAAAGGTTATGTCGCAAATAGCATGATGTCCTATTTAGAGCAGTTAAACCCTAGAATATAAAGCTCTGATACCAAATTTTATGAAACCAACTCAAAAAAAGAATAGAAAAGATGGATCAACGACTTATAAATCCGCATCTTCGAGGGGGAAACCTCCTTTACACTACACAAATGAACAATTCTTTGATGATACAAATGACAATACCTCCTTTCTATATATAGAAGTCTGAGGGGTCACAATGTAATCAAAGCTGACATAACAATAATAATGTAAGGGCACAACAATAACAATACTGGGCTTCTATGGGGCACAATAATAAAAATATGGGGACTACATGGGCACAACGATATAATAAGGGGGTTGCAATAATAACAATAAGGGGTTACACTAGTAGTATATGGACCTAACAGATAAGGCATTCATATCCTCCTTATCCATGTACCATGCCACCTCAATAGCCATATCCTTCACCAATTTCAAGAATATCCATAGACTCGTTCAACTTGACCACCTACATTGCCTCAACAATTAGCTCTTGTAATACCCTAGAAATGATCAACCCCACCTTTCTGGCCACCAAAATTTCCTATGAAAATAGTACCCAACAACAACAATAAATCACTTCAGCATGCTCTTCCTGTAGAAATCCCATCTTTCCCTACATATCATATCATGCTAATTTAGGTCCTTCAACTGAGGTTAAGGAAAATGGTAGAAAAACAAAAAAAACTTTTAATCATCATTGAGGAGAAAAATGGGGAGGATACTCCTAATCATTCAAACAATGATGATGCAATAATTTTTTCCCCTAAATACTTGGACGTGTTACCATCTTCAAGCTCACCTCCATACCTGAAGAGGTTGGCTATGGAGAAGGTTGAACCAAACTCTGAGTTGAAACTAGTTTCTAAGTTGACAAAAAATTGTATCAAAGTTCCTTTGTGGCATGCACTTAAAGATATTATAGTATATGCCAAAAAACATTGGTAACTTTATATTAAGAACCTAGGTAGGAAGAGAGAAAAACCTCATACCATATGGTTTGTTGGCAAGGTTGTTGTGTTAATGAGAGGGTGTGATTTGGTTGAAAAGAGTATCGACCCTGGAAACATGATTATCTCTGAGCAGATTGGTGGACATATTGTTCACAATGTCCTAGTTGACCTAGGAGTGGTCATCAATGTGGTAACTTAAAAAACCATGGAGATGCCTAGGCTAAATCACCTCTATCCTACACCCACTATCCTAGAGCTTGCAGATATATAAAAAATCAAGCCAAAGTGTGTCTTGGGTAACATGATCGTCTCTATAGATTCTTGGGAATACTTCACGGACTTTATAGTACATCAGCCTAAAAATCCTATAGGGAGGCATCCTTTAACCTTGGGATGTCCATGGCTTGCCATAGTCGAATCCTATAATTGTTTCCACTCCAGTGATATGTTTACATGGGGTCTTCACTCAATGAACGTTTATCATATTACATGTGTTCGTGGCATATTGAACGCACCCTTAACTAGACTAAATATTAAAAAATGTCTCTAAAAATCACATTATTTACCCCTTTACCAATACAAACCCAACACACCTTCCCAATTAAAAAAACACATACTTTCACTAGATATTATAAGTCTCCATTTATCATTAACATTTTTTATACATGCTAATATAAAAACCATTTACCCCGCTTTGTATGATGAATATATTATGTCCTTTTTTCTTCAATATACATCCCCTAATATGAATGCATGTGGTATGGTATTTCTCCCCCAGTGAAGCCCCCATGCATGTTTATTACACATGGGGAATTAAGAAATAAGATCACCCTATATCCTCCAGCCAAATCCATTCAATATCTCTATGATACATGGGATCTAGATGAGAGTAGTAGTGATGAGGATACCTAGTCCATTATATTAAATGTACCGAGGAAAGTCAGACTTGCGAGTTCATTGTTAACCTAGATACTTTACAAAGCTTTGGATTATTTCATCTTATTTTTAGTTTTGGTTTTCAAGAGAGTTGTCATCATCAAACTTCATCCGAATTAAAGATCTTAGTGATTTCCATGGGTACTCCTGATTTGGATGCTACACTTCTTAAGGGAAGTCCAACAAATCCCAATACATTAACTCAAAACTCTAACCATCCCAACAAGAGTAGTTAGTTAAAATGTTACAAGGCCATATTGAGGCATTTTCTTGGAGTTATGAGGACATGAGAGGAATACGCCCTGAGAATTTCACTCACCATTTCTATATATAAGAGGAGGATAGACTTGTATGATATCCCCAATGATGAATGAACCCCTCAATTCAAGATATTGTAGAAGACCAACTTCAGAAATTCTTGGTTGTTGGGTTTATATAGAATATTTTTCATATCAAATGGGTCTCTGCATTATTCATAGTCCTGAAGAGATATGGGAGGTGGTGGCTTTTTTTTGGAACCACCCCCCCCTTATTGATTAGATGTTGGAAATCCTTATAGGTAAAAACTACTTTTCCATCATTGATAACTTCAACAATTATGAGTAGATACAGATCACATCTGAGGATCTTTACAACACCACCTTCACCTCAATATGGGGAATATTCGCTTACAAGGTGCTATAGTCTCAGTTGCTCAACACCTCATTTCCAACAAAATCATATAGGTTGACCCTATTAGAGTTGAAGTGATTATGCACCTGCTAGTCCCTAAATCGTAAAAGGAGGTAAGGATATTTCTAGGAAATGTGGGTTACTACCAAAGATTCATTGAGAATTTTTCTTGGATTGATGCCCCTCTTTTTTTTATTAGCTAAAGATATTGACTTCTGTTGTACCAACACTTGGCAATGCACATTTAAAAAAATGAAGGAGAAATTGACTAAGGATCCTATGCTAAGGGGGGATAATAGGTACCTTCCCTTTCATACTTTCACCAGTTGAACTTAACTACAAAGTGATAGAAAAGGAGTTTTTAATATATTTTTCGGCATTAATAAATTCAGACACTATAACCTGATATGAGGTTTTTTTCCACACAAATTAGTCTACTATAAAGTACTCAATGAATAAACAATTAACTAGTAGGCAGGTCACTTGTTGGCTATTATTAATACAGGAATTTAATATTATTGTTCTTGATAGGCCTCGTAGACCTAATTTTGTATCCAAATTTCTTTATAAGAATGATAATCCAGGTCAAGTGATTATTGTTAATGATTCTTTCCCTAATGAGAATTTATTATCTCTTTCTAAAATATCACCTTTGTTTCCAGATATAGGAAACTATTTAGTGGCAGGGAAGACACCACCACAACTTTCTAGTAGAGAAAAATACAGAATTGATAGAAACACTTCCTCATAATCCTGTGTCGAAGGAGAACTGTTTTGGACCAGGATAGACTAAACCTTATCCATATGTGTGTGCATGCAGAGGATATGTTGTATACCTTACAAGTATCCCATGATGAACATTATGGGCACCACTTCACGGACAAGAGAATTTCATATAGGGTCCTTCTTTTGGTCTATTATTAGCCTCATGTTTTTAAGGATTCCAAGCAATATATTTGTTGAAGGAATATATGTTAGTGAATGAGTTGTCTTGAGGTAATAGTGGAGCCCTTTGAAAAATGGACTCTCAATTTTGTAGCACCTATCACACTAGTATCCATTAATAAATGGTATATTTTGGTTTACAATGATTTTGTTACAAAATGGGTTGAATCTAAATCTATTTCTTTTTCCACTGAAAATTATGTTTTCGCATTTTTGTTTGAAGACATTTTTACTAGGTTTCACGTTCTTAAAGAGCTTGTCACTGTCCAAGGTTGGAATACCTCAAATTTGGTGAAATCCATCATGGAGCAATACAAGATTAGGCAAAAAAATTCTTCCCCATATCACTCACACACTAGTGGCCAAGTGGAGACGATGAAAATGGCTATTGAAGCCATCCTAACAAAAATGGTCCATAAGCATCAAAAGGATTGGAAAATTAGGCTTCCTAAAGCCTTACGGGTATATTGAACAACATGTAGTAATAGCACTAGACATATGCCTTACAAATTAGCGTATGGAAAGCTGACTTTGCTACATATAGAATTCCATATTAAAAATTCCAGAACTGTAGTGTGTTGTATCTATTTTATTTTTCTATTGTTTTTGCAATTTTAACCAAACTTTTCAAAATGTTAAATATTTCTAATTCCTTTTATATTAAAAAAAATCTAATTTATTAAAATATTATTTCTAATTTTCCATTGGTCGAGTGAGCCTTGACATGAAATAATTCCCCTATTAAAGGGTGATTTATTTTTCATATTTATCAATGCTTGATAAATCATTTTAGAATAAAAAAATGTTAATTTCATGTGTAGCGATTTTTTTGATGAGTTCTCTAACACTGACATTAACAAAATTCTCTCAGCGAGCGCTTTACGTAAGTATGGAATAATTTCTTAGGTTAGTTCTTTTAACGCTCACATTAAAATAGGTATCTCTAATGCATTCATCATTTCATTTTAAGTACTTTTCCATTTAAAACTTTTAGGGATTTAGTTGTGCGTGTGAACAATTGCATAGAGTTGTGCATCTGTGTAGAAAGAATCATGTGTGGACGACGATGTAATGAGGGGTAGACTTTCCTTTACGTAAGTGGGGTGGGGGAAGTATGGGTTGTTTATTTTGTTAGTGCTCTTACACTGACATTAAGACTGGTATTTCTAGTGTGTTTATTATTTCATTTTAAGCTCTTAACCCTTTAAAACTTTTACATATTTACCTATGTGGGAGAAAATTTACACATAGTTATGAATTTTTTCATAATGGAGGATGTGAAAAGGATGCGGTAACGGTGGAGGAGAGGAAGCTTTATTTCACAAAAACGAAGTTAATTTTAATTTATTTTCCATTTAAAACTTTTATAGTTTTAGTTGTGTGGGAGAGGAAGTGCACAGAGATATAAATTTATGTGGAATGAAGGATGTGCGGTGCATGCGGTATGTGCAAGAGAATGATAGTGAAAATGGAATTACAAATAACGATTTTTTGGTATTCATGGTTTCTGAAATACTATGTATGTTTCTTATTTTAGTTGGACAAATATTGATAGTGCATTTATATTTTATTATTTCATCTTAAGCTCTTTTCCATTTAAGACTTTTACAAATTTAGTTGTGTTGGAGGATAGTTGCCTAAAGTCATCAATATGTTTGGAATGAAGAATGTGAGGAGGATTGGGAATCTGTGACATAACAAGGGTGTAGAGGAATTTTTAATCTGCGGACAAGAAGTTAATTTTAAACTCTTTTCCACCTAATTTTTTTAGAAATTTAGCAATGTAGGAGATTAGTTACATCGAGCTAGGAATATATGAAAAATAAAGTATGTGTGGAGGACGAGGTATATGGAGCAGAATAGAGAATGTGGGAAATTTATTCCATATATTTGAAATTAATTTTAGTAGGAAAATAAACTTTAGTTTGTAATGTAATAAGACCAACTATATAGAGAAATTTGTGAACTAAAAATACTGAATCTTAGAATTCATGGTTTACAGTATACTATGCACATTTGTGGATTAAATACTTATTATTATTAAATATTAAATTAAGTGTCCTTTTTAGTGTCTTCCTCATTATTATTATTATTATTATTAGTCCCTACCTCGCTAAGGACTATAACATTTTCCTTAGTGTCAAATTTCACTAAGTCTGTATTATTTTGTTGAGTTCTTGGAATTTTAACTAACTTTTTTGGTAAATTCTAAATATTTGTATTTTTAATGTATGTGAGAAAGTAGTGTTGTGTGGAATATTGAGTGTGCAGAGCAAGGGAGAAAAGCTTTAATTTCACAAACCCATTATGACATCCTCCCACAGACAAATTACTTATGCTCAAACTTTTTGAATCATAACATTTGTGAATCAAATATTAATTATCGAATATTCTATTAAGAGTGTTTTTAATGAATGTGAGGAGGAGGTGTTGTACGAGAGAATGGGTGTTTGGAGCAAGGGAAGCAAATGTTGATACATTGTGCAACCTAAAACAATAACAATATATCTATACAATGTGAATGACATGCAAGGAGATAACTTGTGAACATGTGTAGTCAATGCATTGAATGATGAGGAGGAATGATATTTAGTGGTAGAAGTTTTTTTATTAATTATAGGACATACATTAGGAAAATAATAAAATTTGGATGCCAACTTTATCTTTGATATAGAGATTTCGTGGCATGTTTCATGCACACAATAATAATAAGTGGTGACTTCTCGGGAATCAAATCAACAACATTTCAAATCTCTAGTTGAGAGAGGAAATAATCTATTTCTAGTGATACGAATAATTTATTTTCTCGCATTGGTAAGAAGTTTCAATAATTTACTACATATTTCAAATTGTGTAGTGTTTAACATTTTCTCTTTCTATATTTCATTTAAAAGTTGTGAGTATTGTCTAACCTTTTGTTGCATTACATAAAATGTTATCCTCGAAGCTGAGGTCACATAAAATAACATTCTCAGTTTCAATAATGTCTGAATGCAATTTCTAATTATTGTATGAAAAGTAGAAAGTTCTTAACCTAAGTTCATTGGGAGATAATACTTACTTAGTAATGATGGAAAATCAGGTTTCAAAGACAACTTCAAGTGGACATAGTCCTTGCCTCTACTGCTAATTAATTGATTAAGGGAATGCAGATTCCATGTTTCATTGTTTTTCAAGAATTCATTGTTTTTGCAATCACCTACACAATCTGTAATTATTCCCATCATGCACAATATTTCTCTAGATATTTGAATATACACCTCCACAGAAGTCCCAACTTCGCAGACAATTTCTCCACACATTCGCACTCAACACAATAAAATCTACCACGACACAACTTTTATTATTACCGTCGCCACACATCAATGTCAACAAAAAATGAAAATACGAATGATAGCTATGTGTGTTGATAGTTTTTGTATCATTATCTCATATGCACAAAGATCGAGGTGAAACTATGGTTTCCTTGTTATCTATAGTTAGAATAGGTTGAATATGTTATTCAAACGTAATTGGAAAATGAGAAGTGATATTATGTGATGCCAACTCTGTCATAAATTGTTGGCTTGAATGCATTGATATTTTATTTCCATTGTGTGCAAGTTTAGCATTCTTGTTACAAATATGAGTTGCCTTGAATTCTTTTTACATAAATATATTGGCATAAACTACTAATTTGTAGTTGGTGAGAGTAGTGCAACAATACAAAAGTTTAAAAAATAACCCCAACTTTTAAATGAATTCTCCTTGCATATCTTTCTATTCACAATTATTATTGACATTGTTTTGGCTAACTGTAATAACTAGAGGTAATTTGTATTTAATTTCAATGGTAGTTTTCTGTTTCTTATGACAGATATATAAATGATATTAGAGGAGAAGAAAAGTACATAGAAAATGGACAGGATGGTTTTGGAATTTCAATATTTATTTCCATTTTGTGAGTGGTCATTCTAGTTGTGAGTACTCCAACACTAACACTTACATTTTTATTCTACTTCTCTAGCCAACGATACCCAAAATGTCATGATTTCATGTCCTTTACATAGGCGAGGTGCGTGGGGGGGGGGGGGGGGGGGGGGGGGGGGTGAACAAATCTCCATAAATTTGATACACTTTGACGAGGCGTGGAGGAAGAATAAGGTTTGACCTAGAAAACCAAGAACCATAATTGTAGTGAATTTTTTCATTATGTGAATATTTCCTTGTGTGGAGGTTCCATTATGAAGAGGAATCTTACTTCCATTTTTATTTGAATAAGTTAATCATTTGGAGCTTTGATTGTGTATATCTTACAAAAAAAATCATTGTATGGATGGACCTACCTACACATGTGGCTAGTTGATCATTTCAATGCTTCAAATACTGATATTTATCTACGTAATTATTTTCTATTAATTACAGGACAACCATTGGGATGATAAAATACCTGGATTCTAGCTTTATGTCCAATACAAATGTTTCATAACATGTTTCATATGAAGAATAGTAGCAGGTGATGACTTCTACACAAACAAATCAACGAACATATGAAATGGGAGATAGTAGAGTAAGGAAAGTTGCTATTAACATTCATACAAATAATGCATTTGTTCATATCAAAAAAATATTTCATCGGTCGGCTACTTATTTGAAATAGTTCAGTGTGAAATGTTATCTCTTTATGGATTGCATTTAAAACCTTGGAGTATTTATCAAGCTTCAGTTTCTTTACATAAAATATTATTTCTAAATTAGAGGTCGAATAAAATCACATTTTCGACTTTAAATAGCTTCTAAGTGTTGTTTGTAATCATATGAGATGACAAATCTGATGTTCTAAACATAAGGCCATTGGGAGAAAATATTAATTCACTATTACGTTTCATTACAAATATGGGCAACCTAATGTGGTGTTCCCTCAATTGGAATTTGAGATTTGATTTTATGCATAAACTATTAATTCATTGTTAGTGGAATTAGTAAGAGAATACTTTAGTGTATGGAAATATTTTTTTGAATCGTATGTCCTATTAGTTTGTATTTGATTTGGATCTTAGGGGGAGGCCCCCAAGATCTAAAAAAAATGAAAAGGATCTTGGGGGATGAGGCCCCCAAGCTCTAAAAAATTGAAATGCTAGAAGAAAATTGCAGAACACCCAATAAACAAAACCACTAAGAAACTTTTTATTAAAATGGAGAATAAATGTAAAAGCTACATTGTGGCAAAAGAAACTATACTTTTACAAAATGCAACTTGTTAGTTATAGTCTTCTTCAGTTACAATACCATGGGTCAAATCCATGGGTGGATGTCACAATACCACAGGTCAATTCCATGGGCGAATGAATACCATGGGTGGATGTCACTTACAATACCATGGGTGGATGCCACTCACAATACCATGGGTAAATTCCATCAGTGGATGAATACCATGGTTTGATGCCATTTTTCATTCAGATCATTCCTCCCTCGTTAAGAAGCAATCGTTCGTATTGCGTGAAGTTATGTCGTGTGAAGCCTTTGTTGAATATGAAGAGACACTGAATAAGGGTTTTATGTGGTTAACCCATAACCATGATGAACAAAGATCTGAGGATAGGGATACCTTGTAAATCTTGTGACCAACTGTGATACTGATAGTGTGCGACCTAGAAGATGGACTTTGATGAAGTGTGGATTTGTGGATGACCCATAACCATGACAAACAAAGATCCGAGGATAGAGATATCGTATAATGCTTATGACCAATTGTGATCTTAACATTGTGCGGCCTAGCAAATGGACTTCGATGACAAGTATTTTGTGTGGTTGACCCATAATCATGATGCTGGTTGTTGATGAAGTAGCAGGTGCCTACATAGCCTCGGATGGGAGGGCACGCCTCTAATGGGAACCCACTTTGAATGTTGGTCCAAAATTAAAATGGACATAACTTTGTCAATATAGCTCAAAATATTTATTATAACCTATTTTTCGAAGCAGAACGACCATTTTTCATCCTTCCATATGTTGTAGATCCTTATCTGGACACTCTAGAATCTCTGATTCGTGCTGCAATTTTTTTGATGTCACAAAAGTTCTGAAAAAAATAGTTGATTATAAATCAGCAATATCTCCCACATTCAAAATCCAATTCCACTTTTTTTTTTTTTAAATTGGCTGATTTTTCAAGAGGATCTCAGATATACAATCCCTCTTCTGAAATTTTGCACACAAAGCTTCAGAAAATGATAGGAGAGTCGTCATCCACCAAATGTTGTCAGAAAAAACATTCTACAGCATAGCTGATTTTAAATCTTGGATATCTCCCTCATCCAAACTCTGATTCGGCTGATTTTTTTTTGAATTTGCGTATTTCTTCACAAGGAATCTAGATATGTTATTATGTTTTGTAAATTTTGCACCAAAAAATTCATATATAATCTGAAAACTTGCCGCACAAAAACATTCCTGCAAAAAAAAGTAAAAAGAAAAATTATTCCCACTTGGGCCAAGAAAATGCTCTATGGAGGACGTAGCACATGCCTGAAGTTTGTTGAATATTGCTGCAAAATTTGAAAATGAAATATGCATCGAACCCTCATTACCATGGAATCATTACCTGATATGATACCATTGGTCCACATCTTAGTGGGAGGCCCCCAAGATCTAAAAAAAATGAAATCAACCTTGGAGGAGGAGGCCCCCAAGCTTTGAAAAATTTAAATGCCAGAAGAAAATTGTAGAACACCCAATAAACAAGACCACAAAGAATATTTTTATTAAAGTGGAGAATAAATGTAAAATCCACATTGTGACAGACAAAATTGTCCTTTTACAAAATGCAACTTGTTACTTGTAGTCTTTTTTAGTTACAATACGACGGGTCAATTCCATGGGTGGATGTCACAATAACATGGGTCAATTCCATGGGCAAATGGATACCATGGGTGCATGTCATAATACCATGGGTGAATGAATACCATGGGTGGATAAATACCACTGGTGGATGCCACTCACGATACCATAGGTAAATTCCATGGGTGGATGAATAACATGGGTGGATGAATACCATGGGTTTATTCCATTTTGCATTCGGATCAGTATTATATTTGAAGATTTGGGTTTTTGGATATAGTGTAAATTATGGCTATTTAATGAGGGTAATGTGTGCAAAGGTAAAAAGTATCCAAAAAATGAGTTTATCTTCCTTGACTTTTAGCATCTCGCTTCAAGTCATTTATTTTTAATTTTGAATGAGTTCAAATTCTTATTTCTGTTTTCATTGTAATTTCTAAAATTTCCTATGTTCCATGTTAGTATTTTTGTTACCAAAATCAACTCACTTGAGGGAATTGAAGATCAAGATACTAGGAGGAACTATTAATACATGGGAACGTATTGAACTTAAAGTTATTGGCATAATCTATTAATTTGTGGTTGGTTGTATAGGTTCACTGAAGCATTGTGTGAAGAATATGTGTAGCCTCGTCCAGTTGGCTTGAATACATTTTGACAATTAAATTTGAACCGTAATGTTTAAAATGTCATGTTTGGTCATTCTTAAATCAAATTTAGTTCAATTTTACATAATGGTGGGAACCATCTATGATGTTGATTCATGGTAGAAGGTCATTGAACACATCTCTGCATAGTATTTATGTGTGATTTTCCTTGCATAATATAATATTAATAATTGCTATTGACAATTTCTTAACTAATTTTCATGATCATAGGTAATTTATTTTTATTTATATCATAGATTTATGTTTCTTATGACAAGTATATCAATGAATTGGAAGTAGGAACAAAGTGCAGAGAAAATAATTTCTATTTATTAAGAATGTCATGTGTAATAGATTTCACATGTGAAATAATAACAACTTCTGATTGTGAAGATAATGGAAAGTTAAACAAAATTTGAAAATGCTATTGGTTAAAAACATGTGTTTTAGTCCAAAGTGAAAATGGTTGGTAAAGGAAGTAAAGAGGTTATTTGAATGATATCATTAACTCAATTTTTCATATCGATGGTAACTTTGACTAGTCGAAGACATATGAGAAGTATCTGATTTTTCCAATGAAAGAGAAACAAATCAATAAGGTTTGGAGTAGTGGATTAGTGAAAGTTGAATGTGTTCCAAAAGTATCTAATTTTAGTGAAATCACTTATCTATTTTCAAAAAATCTTAATTAAATAAAAAGAACAATTATGCTAGGAGTGACAAAGATTCATCTTACTCCTAAGTCATTTATATTGTTACACAAGTTATTGGAACTAAACAAGTGTTTAAAATTCTCTAATGTGGATATCCCCATGAAGTGATAAGCAAGAGGGATTAACATTATTTCATAATTCATTCCCCTAACTTCAGAGGTTCCTTCTAATATTTCTCTGCTAGATATTTCTTTGTTTGGACAACCATTTATGGACATATGTTGGCTCTTTTCTTGTGCGATGTGTTGGCAACTACAAAAAATGTTCTTAAATGCATGTTCTATCTGGTTTATGAGTCATACATAATCTTAATTGCATGTTCTATCTGGTTTATGAGTCATACATAAATAATTGTATATTCGATTGTGTTGTTGTCGTTTCCAATGAATTACCTTCTTATTAGTTAATTTATCCAAGAGTAGTAGACTTGATATGATGGCATGTCTAATAACAACCCTCATGTCAAGCCATGCATTTCATGATTTACCCTATAATCCTAAATATAATTTTAGCGAGGAACTAATGCAATTATGGTATCCTATATTTTGGAAGCATGCAACTTCTTTAATTATTTGTTTAATTCAAAATTTCTTTGCACAATAATTCTATTGCTTGAAAATTGGATAAGATCCTCGAATATTTTCACATGTTAAGGATTTCCTATCTAGAAAAACGAAGTGTGAGGAAAGATAAACGGATACGATGATTCCAACTTATGGTTTTTAAGATAGGCCATTGTTGTTTCTAAGGTTTTTCCTTGATAGGCATTTTGTTGTGGAAGTCTGCAGAAAATACCATCATTAGATAGTTACATTTGAACAAAAAATGAAAAACAAATATTTATTTTCCATTTATTGTTGGAAACATTATTGTGAAGAATATGACTCACACTATCGATCTTACAAAGTTTTTAGATAATTTTAAATTAAGTGATGTTGAATTCGTTCAAGGATTTGATCCAAAAAAAAATTGATTAAAACCTAGGGTATATTAGATATGATAACTTGTTCTAAAGAACTAGAGAGGAGAGTGAGGAACATTAGTACACAAACAAAATATCAAGAATTTCTAATAGGCACTAAAGAGATTGCTGAAAAGGAAATCGTCAACATGGGAGGAAGATACAAGAAAAGAGGCCCAAAACCTAAATATTTCACATGTGGTTATAGTTTGACTTCATGTAGGAGTCCAAATAGAAAAAAAAAATACGGCAACTGAGAGACTAGTTTGTAGTGGCATATTAGATGATCGAGATGACAAGGTGCCTCTTGGTAGAGTTACTCTAGAAATATCCCACACGGATGAATCAGCTACATCCAAGAGTCTACGTAAAATAGGGAGAATTGAAGATGATATGGACATGGAAGTTGATAGGCATGTACTAATTGATTGGGTTGGTCCTTGTTTGCAAGAAAAATTGAAAATAATGGAGCGAATTTCTGAAGAGGTCACTACTTTCAATGACCACCCTATCACATTGCAATAAAATAGTGACTTTTGAAAGTGTAGAGGTTCATAACAAAAAGGTTATTGGTCAATTAGAAATCGATGTTTATTTGTATGGAGTTAAAATTTTGGGGCTCATGAAATTGCATCAAGCTACATGTGATTTTCTTGTAAAGTTTATTAGAAGATGAGAAGTAGAATATATGAAATTGAGGTAAACAATAAAGGACCTAGAAGATGGTTTAAGCCTAGGCCCTTTATTTATCACTCTTAGAAATTCTTACTCCTGGAACATCCCATATATTTGATAAACCTGTCAATCATCTTAATGTAATGAAATAGTATAATATTGGTAATATATCCTAAAGACTTGTGTTTATTAAATATGCATGGTAAGATACTTTTGATCTATGATATTTACTCCAGATAATTAATTCATTTGTCAAGTAGGTGAAAATTGAGCTGGAGGGAGACAAGAAATTCATAGGAATTGACTTACTAACTTTTATTCGTTGGCTTGATTTATTATGTGATATAGAAAAAGAGGAACAAAGAGTCCCAAATATTAATTGGATGAAGTGGAGCAATGTTGTATGGTATAAGAGAATCAAAACATGATAGGAAATTATTTCTGAATGTGGAAGCATAGAAAATAAGAGTTGATGCCTATCTCAAGGCAATACTGATTTTTTAGGATTTAATTTTTCAGTGCATCTGATGCGGGAGCACTTAGCACCTAAGCCAGCAAACCTGGACCAGAGGATCAGAATAGAGAAAAGCTTGTTTTAAAGAAGAAAAGCGAATTTAAAGCGGATAATTTAAAGCAGATAAGATGGATACAGCCATGCATGCTTTTTGGAGAGATTTCCTTGTAGAAAATCTAGGAGAAGATATTATCAATTCTTCCTAATGCATCTTATATAAATATAATGTGATAAGTGTGAGGGATATATGTTTTTGTGAGGAAAACTATGTGAATAAAATGTAGTCGAGCATGAGCTCGCTTCTAAGGCTGAAAGGCCTTAGTTTGTAATTGTTTTGCATAATATATGATAATATTTTTTATTTTTGTAAATGCATGTGTGTCTATGGTTAGAACTGGCTGTAGGTTTAAACGTCAACAAATATAAGAAAATATCACTGTGTTATCGGTTGCGCAGAGAGAGGGAGAGGGTTCTCCTGCAGGTTTAAATTAAAGGTGTGGCTGTGTGTTGTCGTTCCTTCATTGTTTGCATGGAGAGGGTGTCAACCACAAGGAGCAACGTATACAATCCATTATTATGCAATTTCATATATAAGAGAGATTTTTGTTTTATTTTGGATTGATCCTTCAAAGTCTGTGATAATTCTAATTGCTGAATTTAGCACGATCTAATACCGTTTAACTGCTATATATGGTGATCCAAATATTATGTATTTGTTATATGTGAGTGTTTGATGATAGAGCGTGCAGTGCATGGGAGCAGAGCCAACACTCTTCAACACAGCGCGATCCGAAGAATGGCAGATGGGAGCTCTCACAGATATTGCATGATGCTAGATTTAATGAAGATCCACGGTAAATTGATTAAAAGGCTTCTGAAAAGATTGAGTGGGCCATAACCCACAGGTCCAGGATCTTGTTTTTTAAAGAAATTAGGATTTTGGGCAACCCCCAAAATTCTCATTTTCATCAGGTGGTATCAAAGTAGGGAAAGGATTCCCGAGAGAAGAAAGAAGAATGTGAGCAGACGCGGAATGTTGGGTCCCTATAATACTAGTGATTACCCCATTACTATTGTAGTTATACCCCTTATTAATATTTTTGTGCCCCTATTGCCCCCATATTGTTATTACTGTGCCCCATAGAATCCCTCTATTGTTATTTTTGTGGCTTTATATTATTATTGGTTAGGTCGGCTGGGTTATATTGTGACTCCTTAGACTCCTATATATAGAAAGGAGGTTTT